>APFE030942573.1:0-18916 GCA_000404065.3 Pinus taeda
CACGCATAAGGTTAAGATTTTTTTCGTCATAAGCCTTGGATTCCCAATTTCCCATTACTCTTTTTGAGAATTGCGATTGATAGGTTTAGCAATCTCAGTTTTTGGGCATCTAGGTACTCAACAAACTCTTGATTTACTGTGTGAAAAGGAAGTGGGTCTAATCAAGCACGTCTTCTGCAGGATAGAATTTGGGAGGGTTTTCATCGGATTTGGGCACCTACGATTGTTTGGCATGCTGGGGAAAATTGCCCTGTTCTTTTCTTTAAGGGCCCAAATACCTCTTTTATGATACATTTTTTATTGTTTGGCATGCTGGGAAAAACTGCCCCCGTTCTTTTCCTTGAGGGCCCAAATAACCCTTTTGTGATACATTTTTGATCTGGAAAAACGACCTACTCCCCTTATCAGTATCAGTTCTTTGTTTCTTGAAACCCTCTGCTTCCCATGGCAATCTCTCCTTCTGCTGCTGCAGCAATCTCTTCCTCTGATATTAGCTACAGAAGACGACTTACTATGAAATGCTATAATTTTACTACTAGTGTTCGGGATTTAAAAAAGGTTTGGTGCACCTAGTTTGGTAATAAAAACGTGTAGAAAGTAGTGCTTTTTCTTTATACACCAAGTTTGGTCCCTTGGATCCTAATATAACATGCATTGAGTTTCAAACAACCTTTCCTCCAAAGAAAAAGGAAGACCAAAGAGTCGTAGATGTTGAAGCCCTAAAGGCCTTAGAATTTGTTCCTGAGATGAAGCAGTGTTTGGCTGCGAGGTTTAGTTTGAGATTAGGAATGAGGCCACATGGTGTAAGTTTCCTAGGCAGCGTGAATATAATATACCTCACTGCTAAATTTTCAGCATACAGATAGGTAAATATACAAATAATGCAAATCTAAATTGTGTCATAGCTTTCCTTCCTGCTGTGAGTCAATTGCATTAAAAGATGCCTTGGTTTCAGCAAATAAATGACACCTTTTCAAGTGCATGTAGCACAAACAGCTGGCTATAGAATTTCCAAGCCTTTCTAGGGTAAAAGTGATGTTACATTCCGAACTTAGAATACTTGTGTAAAGATAGAAACCCAAATCTAAAGCCCTATGGCCAACATACAAGTATAGACATGAATACTGTTATGTAGATGCAAACCAATTCTTTTAAGCATTTTGTAAAATAGTTTTCATTCAAACTCATAAAAACTTCAGAGTTATAAATTTTGAGTCATAATTAAGAGAGGATTGTTATTTCCAGGCATTAAGAAAAATTCACAAATGTTTACTTTGCATCTATAGTCATCATCAAAAGAATAAACCAACTTTGTTGTGCATGTACAAAAAAATTCATTCAGAAAATTCATAAAAATTTAAGTCTCTTGTCCAGCCAATTAGGGCCAGTCTGTACTGGTTAGGTACCAGTCTAGTCAGCAGGCTGGTTCAATACCATGCCCAGTCCAATGGGGCAATTTGACTAGTTTTGATTCTAACAGGACCTACATATGAAAAAGCATTCAAACAATTGCATTGCTTTCTGGTGTTGAATAATAAGACCCTAGTGCCTGTTTCTACTCAGACAAACCACTAGAACACTTGCATGATAAAGATAGGGTAAACACCCAGGGGGTTCTATAAAAAATTCTCAAGACCTAAAGCTAAATTACTAGCACTTTTCATTGTCTGAGACTGAGAAAGGGAAGCAAAAACACAGACTGAAATTTCAAATTGTAAACAATGAAAAAACATGGAAAGTTTTACTTCTACTATCACTTCAGTGATCAATAAACAGCCTCCTCCAGTCTCTTAAGAAGACCCTCAAGTCTGTCCAAGACTTGTTAGTGATTGTCCTGCCATATCTCTCAACGTGGCTCTCAAAGGTAGAGAGTGCAATATTGATATGGAAATATGCATGGGTAATGAAATTTCTTGAAATAAAGATGCACATTTAGCACCCAGAAACATTGGAACCCACAATGGAAAGCTCACATATAGGGCAGATATTTCCTTGTATGACTGGAACAAAGCATGTTGTACAATATGGATAGGACACATCCTTCTGATTGACCATGGTATATAGGTGTAAAAGTTGCTGCACCACCAACAAAAGGACTTCTGAAGTCAAAATCATAATTCAATTTTTTGGCATCCTGCAGCTGCCTTTCGCATGCCTGCAGAACTTGTTGTACCTTTGTTGAATGGTTGCAGGGGTTCACTTTACAATAGTCATCAAGCAAAGTTAGCTACTGTACTAAAGCTCCATCCCTTATAACAAACACCCATGGTATTCAGCAAAGCCAACCTCAAATGGAATTTTTGAAGGTTGCTATGACTAAAATAAACTGTAAGCTCTTTATGTTGAACAGTATCATCCTTAACTTCCTTTCTCTTGAACTGCATCTAAAGACCCAGAACACAACCGCAAGCTCACATATAGCACATAGATTTCACTTTATGATTGGAATAAAGTGTGGTGTACAATGTGGACAGGACACATACTTCTGACAACGGAATAGAGGTGTAAAAGTTGCTCCAAAAAAAACAAAAGGATTTCTAAAGTCATAATTCAGTGTTTTTAGCATCATGCAACTGCCTCCCACATGCCTGCAGAACTTGCTGGGCCTTCGTTGCATGGTTTGCAGCGAGCTCATTTGCCAGCAGTTATCAAGCCAAGTTAGTGGCCCTGTAGAGTTCCGTGCAGGGGGGGCGACAGCATGAACTTGCTACAGCAAGGCGGCTGAGGACTAAAGGAGTAGGCCAAGGCTTTGAAGTCTGCTACAGGAGGACTGAGGAAACAGACCATGGCCTACAGGATGTAGCTGAAGAACTGCAAGATGGGTAGATCGCTGATTGAGTGTACAGGGGGCATGCCAGGAGGGCTGCCAAGTCACTAGGAGCAGTCCAAAGTGTCCAAAGAGTTGGTTGTTGGAGCTGCTAAAGGAACAGCAGCTATTGCATGTTGGGACTTCAGTTTATAGTTTATACAGAGCTAACAGCTGTAAGTATTGTTTCGTATTTGGCATTTTGTGCAGGGATTGTAAAGGGCCATTATCCCTAGTGAATAGAAAAGAAATTATTACTGGTGCTTTATTTCCAACTGGAATGATGATATGGTGAAGACCTTGTTGTTGTAGTTAAATGTACTGAAAAACCAAGCTTTTATGTTTTGGAAAACTTGAATTTCCCTAGCAAACACCTATGGTGTTCAGCAAAGCCAACCTCAAATGGACTTTTTGAATGTTGCAATGAGTAGAATAGGCTGCAAGCTCTTGTTGTTCGACAGTATGATCCTTAACTTCCTCTTGACCCCCATTTGAAGACCCAGAACACATTCTTTAGCAATTCCAATCAATTTCTTCACCTTCTCAACCTCCTAAAAGAAATCTACATCAATAACTGGAATTGCGTGCAAGATTGTAGTATCATCCATATAACTTACAAAGAAATGAAATAATTTAACTTACAAAGAAATGAATAATTTGAGTTTCAAGTTCCCCAACGCATATCAGAGACCAACCGAGCAACTGTGAGAGCATAGATAACCAACCAACACCCCAAGGCAAGCTCCAACAAACACTTGTAAAGGTGTATGACCTAAAAGCTCTTTTAGTTTCTTTTCACTGATGGGATGCCCTTTGAATAGGCCCTCTACAATTAAGTTCAATACCTGCAGTGATAGATTATTTAACAAGCGCCAAAAGTATAGCATCGATTCACATTAAAAGAACACTTGAAAAGACAAATTTCCAACTTTAAAATAAAATCCAAATAAACATCACATGCTAACTGCAGTTCTAAAACACAACCCTGATATAAAAAGTATATGCAATTATGTGAATAATTCATCAATCGTCCTTTCCACTGTGTAAAATATAAATATTAAAGACCCTCACCAAGCCTTAACGCATTATATTGTCCCACAGTTGTTACAATGCACAACACATCAAACCTGGTATCCTGCAATACTTTACACATCATAAGGTGTTGGTTCTATGCAGCAAGCAGTACCCATTCTACTTAGACTACAAGTCCTACAAAAATGCACACCCATTTCAACCGACTGATTAATATCTTCGGGAACATCTTGAGCTGCTAAGGGATATATCGGGAATGCCATGTGCCAGCATTGCCTGTCAAGTTTTGGGGGAGTTGGGTAGCAAATAGGCATTTCATTGTGCAACTTATCTTACAAGTAGGTTCAATAGAAAGTTCACTTTCCCCTTTTCAACTCATTAGGCAGAGAATAGTATCATGTAGCATTTTACACGTCATAAGGTGTTGACTCTATGCAACTTTTATTGCATGACTTATCTTACAACTAGTTTCAAGAATCAGTGCCCTCCCCACTTTTCAACTCATCATCAGACATGGTATTGTATTCTATGCAACAAGCAGCAACCGTTATACTTGACTATGAGTCCTACAACATGCTACACCAATTTCACCCAACTGATCTAATAGCTTCAGAAATGTCTCGAGATGTTAAGGGAAAGATAAGTAAAATCACTGGCAGCATTGCCTGTAAATTTTTTTTTTTGGGAGGGGCAGGGGGGGGAGTGTGGGGTGGAGGGGGTTGTTGACAAATAGGCATCTTGTCTTACAAATAGGTTCAGCAGTCAGTGCGCTCTCCCCTTTTCAACTCACTTTCTAACAAGTGTTGTTGCTACTCTATCACTATTTCTGGAAAATGGTTCAACCTGCCGGACTATTGAACTATGACTTACAACATCTGTTAGACAAAGACATTAAAAACAAAATTCAACCATAATATCTGCAGCAATTGCTTCACAGTATTAAAATGAGTACCTTGCTAGGAGGTCAACTTTTGGTGATTTTACTATATCCACAAACTTCAGAACCCGTTAACTCATCGAAAGTACTCAAAATGCACTCACCAAAAGAGAGAAGCAGAGGAAGAGATAGAGAGGGAGGAAGGGAGAAGGAGAGAGGGAGTGAGGGAGAGAGAGGAAGAGGGAGGTAGCGAGAGATCTAGAGAGTGGGAAAGCGTGGGAGAGAGAGAGTAAGAAAGATACAGTTCTCAGATATATTTGAGATCATTAGGTCATATCTGCTATATCATATTCTTTAGGCCATTCATAAGTGTATCTTCCATCTTTGTTTGGGCTCCAATACCTCCAATACACAACAATACCTTTTTCCAAAAGATCCGAGAGAGAATGACCATAGGTAGAAATATCGCCAGTCATCCAACCCATGAAAGGTAGATTTTTAATAACATTAAAATAAACAGAAAAATAAAAAATTAATTGCTCGAATAAACTTTGAACCAAAGCCTTATTAATTCCAGCACAATACCCCTTTCCAACCCGAGAGAGAATGACCCTGGGAAGAAATATCACCATAGTCATCCATCCCGTGAAGGATAGATTTTTAATAACATTAAACTATAAAAAACTAAATTAATTGCTTGGATGAACTTTGAACGAAAGTGTTACTAATTGCAGCAGGTGAACGCTTAATATCTTTTCATCAGTGAAGATCACAAAGTCTTAAAGAAACCACGAAAACAAACTCAAAGGCTTCTATAGATCGCTTACTCGATTTTTTCTCAGTCTGGGACATTGAAGCTTCATTACTATGGAAATTTGTTCAAGCCGTTGGGATTCGACCATAGCTTTGAGCTAGCCTCCTTCTCCCCTATCTGTCGATCTTTATTTCGGTGGATTTGTCCACAATTTCACTGTCAAACCCTTGGCGTTAGGGTTTTTACTAAATATATTTTCTTTCGATCCTGAGCTTTACCAGGCTTGTTAAGCTGGAGTGGGTATGCAAAGACCAACAAATTATTAGATTTAGTCATAAGTCGTTGTTCCCGGACCCCGTCTTGTTCGAGGTATCCAGTGATGTTTTTTCCTATGGGAGGAAGAGGGCAGCCGCAACAGGGGGCCAGTAGCAATAATACTCATCGCAGTAATAGCAATCACAATGCGAAGGTCCATTAGTCCTAGGGATTTCATGGACCGGGCAATCGATCCATCGGGCAGACATCCTCAAATATGGGGACTGAGTGCATGGCCTAGATAGGGCAAAAACGGGACATTGATACTAGTCAATGAGTTTCTTGTCACCCCTTTATGTCTTCATAGTCCTTGTCATGGAGCCATAGTAGCTCACAAGACCACTCACTTTTTATGTCCTCTAGTTATTCCTAATAACACTATGATTATAGGTTTTCCTTGTTATCATCAATCTTTAGGAGTCTCATAGTTAAAATTTGTATGGCATGGCCCCATCATGGCACACCATATGGTACCTCAACTCCTCCATGAGTTCATGTACGGGAATCCTTTTCTTGTGTCCAAAATAGGCACACATTGACATGATTGTTTTGATTGAGTTGTGATTGTACCTTGTACATAGAAGTGTGTGTTGTTTTGTATCCTTTTGGTTTGATGTGTGATGCGAGAACTTTTCTACTATATAATTTTTTAGAATAAATACCAAAAAATTCTAGGGAATGAAATATTCTAGAAAAAATATATGGATGTTGGTTAGAAATGACTAATCTGATGCTTTGAACGCCAAACAATACACTAAGTATGGATGTTGGTTAGAAAAGACTAATCTGACGCTCTCAAAGCCAAACAATACACTAAAAACGAATGGAGGAGACATATTCCTAGTGTTGAACTAATGTTCGTGCTCTAACAAGCTCAAAATGAAGGGCCCAATATATGCAAAAGGGTAAAAAACATAATGATGACTACAAATAAATATAAGGAAGGAAATTGGTTGATAACACTTCATATTATTTTCTTATGCCATACACAATACACTAAGATTATATTTAAATCTTAAATTAATATTAAGTATAAAATTTATTAAATTGCATAATAATTGATAAATTCAAAATTTGTCTTTTCAATTAATATATGTGATGAGTCGAGAATTTTGGGAGGAAACATCTCATGGAAAGTTGAGAGAAGCGATGTGAATGAACCATCACGGGTTTCGTTAGGGTTTTGACAGTACCCTGCAAGCGGCAGGCCTGTGGAGCCAGAAACCTGCAGCAGAAACTGGTGTAGCAGAGCGCCGTGGACAGCACCATAAGGGACGGAACAATGTTTCCCCCCCAGGGGGAGGGCCAAGAGCCTCCCCCTTCTCCGGACGCGAGAGCACGGCAACGGGCAGATGGGGACAAACCGAATGAAGTCAATGAGGGTACCAGGCATGACAATCAGCAGCAGGGTAAAGATTCTGAGACAGAGCACATAAATAAGGCAAGTTCCTCAACTTGCAAACCTGTTGCCACTAAAAGACCACAGGTGTTCTTTCCAAGTGAAAGAATCAACGCCAGGATACAGTACATGCGGGATCATGCATTGATCGGCAAGTTTATAGGGATTTGGCCTATAGAACGAGCTCTGAGGGCTTGGATCAGCACTATTTGGCATCCAAAAGGGGACATATCTTTGCATTTAAGAGCGAAGGGTTTCTTCACTGCTGTTTTCAACTGTCTTGAAGACCGAACCAAAATCCTAGAAGGAGGGCCATATTTTTTTAACTCAGCAGGCCTATTTCTCAAAGGCTGGGTGGAAAGATTCAACCCAGACAAGGAGGATCTGAGTTACGCGCCAGTTTGGATCAGGCTTTACTCTTTGCCCTGGGAATATTGGGAGGAAACTTCACTTCAGGAGATTGGTAACGCTATTGGCGAATTTGTAAGGGTAGCAGAGGAAACAAGACTACGCAAGTAGATCTCATACGCCAGAATATGTGTTTACATGGATCTCAAACAACCACTGCTAGATACGGTAAGCTTCTTTCACGAAGACTCTGAATGGGTTCAAGTAATAGACTATGAACAGGTTCCATTTCGATGTAGGAAATGCCATGAAATAGGACACATGTATAGAGATTGCCCTCTAAATAAGCCACCCTCCATGCCGGACAAATCCTGTAATCATTCTCCTGATGGATTCACAAAAATTGTCAATAGAAGAAGAGGAAACAAAAAACACACCAACAATCCCAAAGCAAATCCTAGCAATAAGGCAACATCTAGCAATAGATTCGAAGCTCTGAACAAAACAGATGAGAAAGGCTCGGACGAGGAACAGGAGAAAGACGAAGCGAACCAGCAACAGCAACCAGGGGAAACATCAATGCAAAGAGGGAAAAAAATCACCCATCAAGACCACTTGAAAGAACCTCAGAACAATACGTCAAAGCCAAATGAGAAAATGGATATGGAGTACTCTCAATTAAGCGGAAAAGCCTCGACAGAACCTGAAGATATTCTTCAATCGCCCCAAATTATGGATGAGGACCTGGAGCCCCTTGACATCGGAGAGCTGGATATTCCAGGTCTGGAACAAGCATGTTGTACAGGGAGCTTTGAACAAATCCCAGAACAGCAGGTAGACAATCTAGTAGCGGTATTAAGCAAGGCACAGAAAAAATATTCTCTAGGGGTACAGATTGGCAGTCCATGGGACGGCAAATTCAAAACCAAGGATAGCAAAAAAAGGGGACGGAAAACCACCCTAGAAAGAACAATCAAGATAGGAGAGATTCTGGTGGAGTCAGGGCGATACGCCAAGTTGACTAAGTACTTCGATGTATACCCCAACCCTTCTCAATGAAGTTAATCTCATGGAATATTAGAGGGCTTAACAGCCCTAGGAAAGGAAGAATCCTAAAAAACATGTTGAAGCAAGAAAAACCCAGTATCCTCTTTCTGCAAGAGACGAAATGCAACTCTACAGTTCTGGAAAGAATAGCTGCGAAGGCCTGGCCAGGAGGGCTAGTCACAGCAGTAGACGCACATGGAGCTTTTGGTGGCCTAGCCATTCTTTGGGATGCCCGGCTAATCCACCTCAGCAACATTCAAGCTAACAAGAACTTCATACAAGCGACATTCCACCTCTTAGGTACAAATGCTCATGGACTGCTAACTAATGTGTATTTCCCACAGGAAACAGCTCAAAAAAATCAACTTCTGAACACTTTATCGGATCTCAATAGAGATAGACCTCTCCCTCTATGGATCTCTGGAGGAGATTATAATATGATAGCTAGTATGGACGTAAAAAGGTGGGGCAGAAGTAACTCAAACAATGACGACGGTCTTCTAAAGAACTTCATCAACAGCAACTGGCTAATGGACGTCACAACCAGCAACAGAATCTTCACTTGGACAAATAAGAGAGCAGGAGCGCAACAAATAGCATCGCGCCTTGATCGGTTCCTCATCTCTGACAACGCAACTCATGTAGGCGGAGAATTTACAACTTCTATTATCCCTTGCTCCGGATCGAATCATTGGCCCATAGAGCTCCAATGGGACAGGCTTGGACAAAATCTCAGACGCCCCTTTCGTTTTGAGGAATTTTGGCTCTCTCATCCAGATTTTGAAAAACTGGTCAGATCATGCTGGACGAATTTCCATTCAACCAAGAGCACAAAAATGGCTAGATTCCAACAAAAACTTAAAAATCTCAAAAAGGTCATCAAAGATTGGAACCACAAAACATTTGGTAACATCTTTGCAGATCAGGCTCAACTTCAGACTGAAATGAAGAAAGTACAACAAGCTATCATCACTGGCGGGCGAACAGAGGAGCTCTCCAAACAGGAACAAGAAATAGAATCAAAGATCTTAGCAAGAGCTAAACAGGAGGAAATCCTATGGCGGCAGAAATCCCGAATAAGATGGCTGAAAGGAGGGGAAAAAAATACAAAATTCTTTCACAAAACAACAGTCCAAAGAAGAATGATAAATCAAATTACTCATATCAATAATGAGCAGGGAGAGAAGATCGAAACGCATGAGGGCATAGAAAAGGAATTCACCAACTACTTCAAAAAAGCCTAACAAGAGCTCGAAATCAATCGAATCCCAGCTATCAACTGACTTACTCAGAACATACCCAGGATCATAACGGAGGAGCACAACAGTTTATTGATCCAACCTATCACTATGCAGGAAGTTGAAGAAGCAGTTAAACAGATGAAAGAAGGAAAAGCGCCCGGACCGGACGGATTCACTGCAAACTTCTTCCACAAATTCTAGGACCTGATAAATAATGAAGTATGGCAGGTGGTTGAGGAATCCAGAGAGCTAAGGTGGATGTATCCAGGACTAAATGCCACTTTTATTGCTCTAGTACCTAAGGGAGAAGACTCCAACAAACCGGATAAATACAGGCCCATTGCACTCTGTAACATGATATACAAGATTATCTCAAAGGTTATTGCCAATAGGCTCAAACCGCTTCTTCCCCTCATCATCTCGCCTGAGCAATCCGGCTATGTTGAGGGCCGCCAAATTACAGATGGAATTATTCTCACTCATGAGCTAATTCACTCTCTAAAGGTGACCAAAAGACCAGGTATGCTGCTTAAACTAGATCTCTCCAAAGCTTTTGATAGCCTAAGTTGGGTATACATTCACAAAATTCTAACGGCTTTTGGCTTTGCTCCCGCTTGGATTAGATGGATCTATAGTTTATTATCCTCTGCTTTCTTCTCAGTTTTAATCAATGGCATCCCCTCAGCTACTTTTCGACCCTCTAGAGGCATAAGGCAGGGAGACCCCTTATCCCCCTTCCTGTTCGTCATCATGGCTGAGGGCCTGGGTAGAAGTATCATAGCAGCCAAGACCAATAGAAGGTTAAGAGGGATTTCATTTCATAATTTCCCGGTTCACACCCACCAACAATTCGTAGATGACAACATGTTTTTCGCTCACCCCTCGGTCCAAGAAGCTCGTCTCATAAAAACCCTTCTTTCCACTTTCTCTGATGCATCCGGAGCCCTCATCAACCAAGTTAAATCCCAAATCTATTTCTTCAACACCCCTGTCACCACTCAAAGAGAAATTGAGCGCATTCTGGGATTCACCTCCGCCTCTTTGCCCTCCAAGTATTTAGGCGCCCCTCTCACAAGCTCCGCTCTCAAGCATTCCTCCTGGAAGCATCTCTTAGAAAAACTAGAAGAACGTCTGTTCCTATGGACCACTCGATCTCTGAACATGGCAGGCAGAATAATCCTAATAAAAGCAGTACTCCAATCTATGCCTTTGTATCTTTTCTCCATTTTAGCTACCCCCAAGTGGGTCCTAAAAGAAATCAAGAATCTACAGCGAAGATTTCTATGGGGAGGTTCAGGACAGAATCGAAAATGGGCCCTTCTAAAGTGGGAGAAAGTATGTTTACCCAAAGATGTAGGAGGAATAGGCCTGCGAGATCCCGAGAACAGCAACAAGGCAATGGGAGCCAAAATCTGGTGGCGATGGCTAGCGAATCCTAGTACACCATGGGCTTCCCTCTGGACAGCCAAGTACGCCAACAACCATCCACTGGAGGAAAGACTACGCATGACTGAGACAAATTCGGGATCTGCAATCTGGAATGCGGCAACACAAAACAGATCTCTCATCCAAGAACACTGCTTCTGGGAAATAAAAAATGGGAGTATAGCACGGTTTTGGGATGATTCGTGGCAGCAGATGCCAAAAATCAATGACATTCTTCAAGGCCTTCCTGACAACGAAAGAGGAATACATTATCAAGCCAAAGTCAATCAATGCTGGACCTCCGAAGCCCCTCAAGATTACAGGAAGTGGAAAGATATACATTTGCTCCTCCCGAACGGCTCAGAACAGACACATCTGCTACTCGAAACAAAGCTACAAAAAAGACAGATAAGAGTCTCGGATGAACCGGATATCTTAAGATGGGGCTACGGGGAGAAAGGCGTTTTCACAACCAAGGAAGCTTATAACATAATCATACAAGGGCAAATGCACAAAGATAATCTTACACTCTACTATATTTTGCAACTACAAGAAACACTACAACCTTGCATTTTGTTAGATTAACCCTACCACAAGTTGTTTTGATGCATTGGATAGGTGCACTTTTTAATTTTCCAACTTCTCCTTAGCATCATTGCCATCCAATATCACGTTTAGCATATTCGCCTTCACATTACACTGTTTCTTGTAGAAAAATAAGGACACTTGTAGTAGTTTGCAACTCGACTTCTAAGCTTGCCCAAATTCACACGAAACACATGATTTTCCTTAATGCTCTATACATACTTACTGTCTCGATACTCGACACCTAACATACAAACAAGCTTGTAGATTGAAGCCCTAATTTCTCAATACCCAATATCTTGAAAGGCCAATGGTTGAGCTATCAAGCCACTGGGCCCTCGGGAAGAGGCTAAAGAGTGTCATTGATACTAATTAGTTGATATCTTAACATCCAAAAGCCCAACATCCACATCGTCACTATATGGTTACCACCTATACATCACCTTGGTGCCAAGTCAACCTTCCATTGCCATGTCAACATGCCACATCACTTGCCACATTGGTATGCCAAGTCATCTAGACCCACATTGGTGCCACATCATAATGAGACGTTAGCATGTCAAATCAACTGCCACACAATTGACATGCGGTATCCCCGGGTCCACATCCACTCACCACATCATTACTCTATCGTTATCAAGGTTTCTTGTTGGTGATTAGTGTCCTACTTACTAATGTCTACTACCCAATATTGTGACATTTTGATAGGTCGATGTACGAACAACTAATACATTGCATTAGTGTTGGTTGACCTTGAGGTGTCCTTAACACAGTTAGCCCGACATTTGACCTCTTGATGGACTATAGTCCCCAACCATCAAGTGAGAGTCCTTGAACCCTCTATCTCCATGAGCTAATGGATAATGTAGGATAATATGTTAATATTGAGGACATCTAACCCAGACTAGGTTAGTTGGGGCTTTTTGCACAATTAAGTGGTGAGGAGCACTATTTACCATCATTATAAACCATAGGTATATAAATGTTGTATGGGTTTAATGTGAGGATTTGCCCAACAAAGATGACTTTTGTTGGGACCTTGAACATCATCTAAGAAGAAACACTATTATCATCCTAGGGCCTACGAATGGTTTTTAAGGTTTAGCAATAATATAAACCATGCACATTGTACAAAACCACTTCCCAATGCCTCTAAGATGAATAGTTTATAGGATGCAAATGTGTGTTTATATAATTTATAGGATGCAGAGGTTAATTAATATTATATGGTTTATATTAATAAAATAAATGCGCAAATTAATAAAACTGCTGGCAAATGAACATTTAAAAAATTATTATGATGAAGACTTTTCAAACATTTTTGTGGGAAAATTTAAAATTTTATGGGAAAATTTAAAATTTGGTGGGAAAATTCAATTAATAGAACTGCTGTCAAATGAACCTTTAAAAAAATATTATGAAGAAGACTTAAATTTAAAATTTTGTGGGAAAATTTAAAATTTCGCTTATCTCCTTGGCTGGGCTTGGTTCGAATCGGCTGTTCTTATCTCCTTGGCTGGGCTTGGCTCGAATCGGCTGTTCTTATCTCCTTGGCTCGAAGTCCCACCGCCTGAACATTCTCTTCCAACGATTGATTAAGGTGTCGCTGTCACGGTTCACACCCACGAGGAAAGCTTATTTTCTGAACCAGCTGGCTTATAATATTATATGATATTTGGCAAGTTGGGTTCGAAATATTTGGTATTCAACGATTTGGGAAACTTTTGAGCAGACAGATCAGTGTGCTTTGAGGAGTAATAGCCAAGACAGGTCTACCAGCTCTGCATTTACTGTTATTTTTTTCTGTGAGGCCGATCTTCCATAGTTTTTGCCTAAAACAGGTATGTGTTTTACCTTTCTGTTTGTTTTCTTAAAAAAATAGCTCTTTGAAGATAGGGTGTAGAAACTGCAGGCAAAATTTTCATGTATGTTTTAGCTTCTGGATCCTCTCCAGTGCCATTCCTGCCTCCTCTGTAGCCTCCTCTATATCCACCTCACGCACCTCCTTAGTTGTTCCTGGGTCACCTCCTCAACTAGAAAATAATTTCTTTTGAATCATTTTTCGATTGTATGGAGGGCGCAACAGTTGTTCCTGGGGTTTTCAATTGTATGGAGGGCACAAAAGTTGTTCCTGGGGCACCTCTTCAACTCGAAAATAATTTCTTTTGAATCATTTTTCCATTGTATGGAGGGCACAACAATTTTCATTAGTATTAGTATTTGGAGGGCATTTCTCTGCCGAGGCGTACCATCCCACTTTCTTTGGTAATCAAAGAGTTTTCCCTGATGAGTTCCTGCCCTGCAATCATCTTTGACATTGCTCCCATGCCCATCATAACTAAAAATGGGCGGATGAATTCAAAGGCACCTCCACTTCCCCTGAATTCTTTATGCATTTTTTCTTTGAAACGAAATCACAATCGAAGATTTGAATGTGTACCTGTTCGGATTTGTCTTCTCAGGGATGATTAGTCCAGAGAAATTGCTGAGGAAGAGGAACATGTATTTACCCTCCCAATTTGTTTGCATACAAATTCAATAATGGCAGGCTTTTAAGGCTTTCCATGTTAGTGTTAAACAATTATACTCTGTTCTTTCCACCGGATTTTCCAAATATTGATTGCAAATTCCCAGAACTTGTTATGGTGAATTTATTGTTGTATAAACCAACACCATAACAAACAAGCTTCAAACTTCCCTTCAAATCAACACCTGCAAGATTATTATAATAACAAACAACTTAATTAGATTTGTAATCCAGGAATATAAAAACTGTGAGATCAGTGAAGAAAAACGAAAACCCAGTGCACAACTTAAAATTCTAAGATCGTTGAACAGGTACAACGTGCCAGGAAATTCACCTGTCAGTGCATTTTCCCGTGTACCCATCTGCTTGATACAGTTAGCTCAAGACTCTCGTATAGTGGCCAAGAAGTGATTACAATGATGAAGACTGCTATAGACGCTGGAAAGGCTGTGACTAGATTTCACTGAGCTGCAAGCTGGATACAGTTGGTCGAGGAACAATGAGCAGAAAAAACTGCCATAGATGCTGAAAAGACTGAGTCCAGATTTCCATTGAGTATCAATAGTAGCTTCTATGTAGATGGCCAAAAATCCCAAAATATTGGCAAAGATGTGATTAAAATGAGCACAGAGAATTGCCACAGATGCTGGAAAAACTGTATTCCGCTTAGATCTGGGACACCTTGGTTCTTTGTAACTGTATCTATTTAACTACCATGTAATGAAATATTATGTAAACCATGAAATTTAAAGTTCAAATTCGCATGAATCAGATCCACCAAAAAAATATACCTCACAACAAGTTACTTGCTTATATATAAGCTTCAACTTTCAACTTGCATGCAGATTGGGGAATCACTATTCTCCATTCCGCTTGTTTCCAGGAATGAGTCCCGCCTTGCTGTTTTCTGCTGGATCTAATCTTGCTCATAGATTTGTCAAGTTTAACTCATGATGGCTTCATAAATCTTGCCGGTGAGGCTACTTCTACACAGGTTTAGGAAGGCCAACTGACTCAAAGTGGCAATGGCTTTACGCCATGCTGTCCTTGAAGCTACATGCCCATATAACATCAGATCTGTTATTTACATAGGTGCCAATGTAATTATGGTGTCTAGTTGAATGAATCCACAAACACTATCCCAAAATTACAGATCTGTGGTTAAAGATGAGATCGATCTAGCTGGATCCAAGCCAAAAAGATGACAGAGAATCAAGATTGGTTCAGCAAGTCAAAGGAGCTGGAATACTTCCTTTAAGGCCATTCAAAGTATGGACCCTCTCAAACTTCCAAGTTTTGCCCCTTAAAGGTGAGTAGAATTAGACAGTTCCTTTGAAATAAAACCCCACTGTGAACTAAAACTAAGGTCATTTATTCCTAGAGCACTTTAAGCTACACAAACTATGATGGAATTCTTTCAATGACATTTTTTTTATAAGATTCAGAGTGCACAATAACGCGATGAGGAAACGATTCCTTCCAATCCTAATTTAGAGAATATTGTGGCAACCAATTCTCTGGTGTGTTGCATACACCAAATACCATTCCAAAGACATGCATTCTCTGAGTTTTCAGAGGTAAATTTGGACATCAATCAAGTTGAATCAGAAGGACAAAAGAGCCCCCACGTCTCTGATTTCTCACCCCACCTGCGTCTTTTGTTCATATGAACGGACTTGCTTTCTCCAGCATGCGTTCATTCAAAACAAAAGCAAGTTACAAGAAAACTTCCACCCAGAAGATCATATATAAAATCTTCTTAATGATCTGAATATGGCTTCTCAGAGCGACTAATAGTTGCAGCAGTTACAGTGGATGAAGCCATGGTGGATGCCCAGAAACTTCCTGAAACATTGCGTTCTTTATTTCTTGTGTCCATAAATAGATACAGGTCTGATTAGACCTTTCTAGTGGGTGGAAATATCAAAACAGAACTGATAAGACCGATTTACTGTAGAGGGCTGAACTGGATGGCCAGTAGACTGAACGGTGTCCATAAATAGCTATCAGGTCTGATTAGACCTTTGTAGTGGGTGGAAATATGAATCCAGATCTGATAAGACTGATTTACTGTAGAGGGCCGAACTGGATGGCCACTGAACACATAAACTCTGGTCAGGTCAAGTCTGGATGCACCAAAGAGAATTGAACTCACACCTCGAAATACTTTATGGAGTTCAACCAACTGAATTATCCATAGCACTGGGTGGTGCCTTTATTTTGCTAAATAGTTCTAGCGCACTACCTTTGCATGTTGTATATGTACTTGTATGTTTCTTTGGTAGAGATTTCTCCTCCATGAGAAAGACCGCCCCAAGAATGCTTATCTGCCCTCTTAGACAGAGCAATATCTGCGTGATAGAGATTAGATCTGTAATTTTCCCATTTGACATTGAGCTCCATCAGAAGAGCCAAATTTTCAGCATGTGGCCAACTGGAAGAGGAGGAAATGACAGATTGTTGGCAGCCAATATCAGCAAGAGTGAACAGCTCATGCCCGTGAAGAAACTGGATGATTGGGGGAGGAAGAATGTGATTCCCAGCCAATCCAATGATTGCATCAAGGCCAATGCGAATTATGTCGCCACGTCTAACCATCCATATTATATATCCCTGTATCCAAGGCTTAGATTTCGTCAAGCTATTCCAAATGAAAGACACATTATTCTTAACCGGAGCCCCAACTAGGATCCAGTTTTCCAGGGTAGCATGATTGAGATATTTTTTAATGATGATTTTTTGCTAAATACCAAGGCACTTGAAGGCCCTCCATAGATTTTTGATTAGAAGTACCAGATTGAAAGTGTGAGTGTGTTTGATGCCCCAACCTCCATCAATGGGCTTGCAAATTGAGTCTAGTTTAGATAGGTGAAGCGTATTTTTGTAACCAGACCCAACCCATAAGGAATCTGCCATGGTGGAGTTGATTTTGTGAATAATTGACATTGGAAAATGAAACAAATGCATCCAGTAGACAATGATACCTTGTAGGACTACCTTTATCATGACCATCCTACTGTCTAAAGAGAGCCATCTGTTTTCCCATAACCACAGTTTATTTTCAAAATTTTGAATGAGCCAATGCAAAAACCTCTTCTCATAGTTACTGGGCTTCAGCAAAAGGCCTGACTCTAATCCCAAATAGTTCTACAATTTTTTTAGTCTCCCCATCCTCCACACAGTGGAGAAATGACAGATTGTTGGCAGTCAATATCAGCGAGAGTGAACAGCTCATGCCTGTGAAGAAACTGGATGATTGGGGGAGCAAGAGTGAACAGCTCATGCTCTAGGGTCCACTTGTTGTGCTTTCCCCTTTGTACATCTTTTTTTTTCCCGGCAGTTGCCTTTGGCACCTATTCTAAATGACAACAGACAAGTGATGTTTTTCGTTGACAATGATCTGCCTGATTGTTGTGCACTATTCAATTTTGCAATTATCTTTAATGCCTGCACCTGTAAACTTTACTGAGATGACAACTAAATTGATTATATAGCTGTTTGTTTGAGTGCCTGTATTTCTGAACTTTACTCTGCTGGTAACTGTAGTAATGCTAGAGCTGTTGCCTTCTTGCCCGTGCTTTTCAGCTTTGTTTGGACAATAACATTACTACATTAATAGCTAGTTTGTAAACCGAGTCCGTCTTAAAGGAATTCATAATAGATCAAATCATGGTGCTGGTGCTAAAAATGCTTTGTTTGAGCATTTCTCTAATTTGTCTGCACAGGATGAGTGAAATGCTGACTAGAGAGCACGTGTGGATATTAGCCTTGGTCTAAGGCTGCAAATTCTGCTTTGATTTTTCATTCACACTCTATCTAGTACTAGAGGCATGGGTGGTTGGGGGCATGTATTGAGCTTGGACCCCACACCAACACAAGAGGATATATTTTTATACTTGAAGCCCTTCTTTTTCCTAGTCAATCCAATTCCGGGGTGATCCAGATTAATTAAAGTCTTTTTTTTCCTGAAAGAAGGCCCTTTGGACTGTTAGCAGCTCAAGACCCAACAATTCATCATTATTAAGGTTTTCCACATCTGTATCTATTGAGATAGGGGAAGTATCCATTTCTGTATTTTTATATAAGGGAGGAGATGAAGCTGAAGACCTCAGGTCTGGATATAGATTGGAATATTTGCCTTTGGAAATGTGTCAGTGTTGACTTGCCATATGAATGATAATATAATCTACATTATTCTCCATTATGCTATGTCTATGTGGCACCGATTGGGAGTCCATTCCAAGGATTATATTTCCAAGAGCCATTTGACTAGTGTCCTTTATTCTGCAATTATGGATGGGAGCTTATTGGGCTTCAGCAAAAGGCCTGACTCTAATCCCAAATAGTTCTACAATTCTTTTAGTCTCCCCATCCTCCACACAGTGGAGAAATGACAGATTGTTGGCAGCCAATATTAGCAAGAGTGAACAGCTCATGCTTGTGAAGAAACTGGATGATTGGGGGAGCAAGAGTGAATAGCTCATGCTCTATTGCTTCGTAGTATTCATTGGAGGTGCCCAGATCAATGGATGGATAACGAGTTGCTTCAATGGTTTCATA
>APFE030942576.1:0-11456 GCA_000404065.3 Pinus taeda
ACTACTAGAAATTGTATTGCCAAATTATCCAAAACAATGATCCTATCTAAGACTCTCTGAAAATATTTATAATGTTATGAGACTTATAATTTTAAAATGGGAGTGGATATCAATACTACTTGAGCTGTTCTAATGATTAAGGGCATGAGTTTCTTACTAAAAGGTCACAAGTTGAAATATATAGTAAATAGAGTATATATGCTTCTGTAGCATTGAAATCACTGCAAAGAAATTGGTCCCTTGTCCCACAAATAAGGGGATCATATAGACGAATTGAGTGGTTTCTGGCTTGTGACTTTAAAATTGGATTATTGTTATTATTATTATTATTATAATCAAATGTATATATTTATTTTTGTTTTTAAATATAAAATATAATTTTTTAAAGTAATTTGGATTGATGATTGAGACACCTAACTTGTGGCTCGAATAACTTCCATCTAGGGGTATCTAAGCTATCAAAATTATAGAAGATCATACTTAAGCTCTCAAAATCACCAAGGGATCCTGGGCCACACCATCCTTGAACATAGCTATATTTTTACTAGAATTTTGAACTAGTAATATTTTCACAAGTATCTAATTAAATGTATAAAATTTAAATATTCTAAATTTAAATTATTATACATTAAATTTTAAATTTGTTTGTTCTTAATAATAATTAACATGTGAGGCTGCCAATAATATTAAGATATAAAAGAATAGATATACTTTGAATATAAATAGGTGATCTACTGTTTTGACCAATGTAATTTTGATGTCTTTTATGATAATTAATATCATTTAGAACAATGTAATTTGTATGTCTTAACCCCAAATCTATATTTCTAAAGGAAAAATTCAATAGCTAAAAACAAACAATAAGAAGTGTTTTTTTTTTTAGAACTATGAACTTTAAGAACCTGCCTATAGGTCATATATATTAAGAACTATGAACTTTCCACAGGGCTTATGAGCATAAAGAATGATACCGGGTAAAGTAAAAAATAAGTTAACACATTTTGTAATTATTTTATTTGAAAATTTACTTTATTGATTCCATTAAAATTTATAGGCATCGAATAATTGCTAATGGGCTAAAATGCTAAAATGATGGCTGACATTTAAACATTTATATTTTTTAAATGTAAGTTTATTTATATAACAAAATTACATTTCATAAATATCTAATTATCTTTAAAAAATATTTAGGTGAAAAAATTGTAAAAAGTTGGTTCATAGAATAACTTGTTCCTACAACTACATCAATATACATTTCAAAACATAAACTCATATAATGTTGAATACATTCTTAACATTTTTCCATACAAAATTTGAATGAGAATTTGAAATTCTAATTGTCTTTGAAACCAGGTTTCTATCTCATGATTTCATACTCTTCTTGGCTATTCCTATCTCATATAATATCATACTCCTCTTCCCTAATCCTCACATGACTCTAACAATGTGATGCATATTTAAGAGTATCTCATCTACCTTCCATCCCAATCATGACAAATAATTTCCCTTTTGCTTCCATATAGTATTTATATGTGGATATGAAACTCATTCAAAAATAAAACCACTTCATGAATATTCTCAGTCAAACTATTAAATATATCTATCACCACTCTTAAACCAAGGATCAAACCAACCCTCAATCTCTTCTCATTCCCAATGCTCCAAAAAAGACAATGTCCAATTAAAGAGAAGTGTAATACCATTTATTTCTAAATAATAGAAGTATTATGCTATCTTTTTATTAGATCCATAATAGAATATTATAACAAATTAGACAACACATAATTGTGAATTATTATTGGTTTGGGGATTCAAATTAGGGGTTCCAACACCTTGGTCAATATATAACTTTTCAATTCGAAGAGAATGGAAAATGCATCATAAGAGATACTTACATGAATAGTTTTGAACCTTCACATAATTGTTAGATGAATGTTCACTTTAAGATCCATTAAATATTACATTAACAAGATAAAGATTTCATTTGACACAACATGTATTACTCAAGAGGGAGTTAGACAAGGAATTTCATTAACTTCTCTTATAAATAAGATATTTACATGATAGATAGTTGCCTTAGTCTTCCTAGCAAAACTAGGTCTCATATTTTAACTCAAGAGGATAACAAAAATAAAAAATATCGTTTTTATTTCTCCATACATCCTTTACGATGTGTTCCAATTAAAAAAAACTTAACCACTAAGTGTTGGGATACACAAAGAGTTAATTAATATAATCTTCCAAAGATTATCGAGACCTATGATGTAGCATCCCCATGTTGGTGTACATGGTGCCAATCAATTGTTTTTCTATGAAGTGTTGACACTTTTCTTGGAACAACATCCCTTTGCATAAAGAAACAAAAGTGTGACTAATGGAAATTTGGTAAGGATCTATAAAACAAAACTCTTGAATATTGAATCTAGCTCATCAAATGATGAGTGGCCATTGGAGATCGTATGAGATTGGAGTTCTTGATAGGATTTCCCTATCCTCCTATGCATGTCACTTTAGTATATCCATGGTTTATTGGTGATGTTCATGGGATGGTACTTATGATAATTCCAATTCTACATAGGTTAATATGGTTAAAACAATAATTGAGCAGGGTTTGAATGCAATGAGGGATGCAAGGTCCAATTGTATGACCCTTTTTTCATGCCACTTGGGATCTTCATGTAACCTATAAAACTATATGTGTGACCATTATCTATGCATCCAAGGGATTCAGCTTTGTAACTACAATACTTGGTATATCTTTGCTAGTTTCCAATGTAATTCTCTCACCCACCCCGTTGTATCTTTAGAGGCTAATAGGAAGTGTTACTTTTAACTAAACCAACCTCCATGGTCTCGTATTGGAAATGTGGTTACAAATTTATTCTTTCCCAAATTTGGTAGAATTAACTTTGGATAATACTATTTCATCTAACATGTCAAGAGCTTTTTGGTGATATAAATTTTGTCTCAATTTGAATACTTGATCAAAAGTTTTTCCCTTTCAAAGTTAGTCAATTAACTCATACCACATCAACATGAAAATGATACATGGTACCCATGTGGCACTACTGCCTCACTTGTGGTTCAACATGATGCCCATTAAATCACTTTAACACCATTGTGCCATTGACCATACTTATAAGAACGTTTTGTTCCAATAATCCATAGTGCGACATCAATACTCCTATATGGTAGCACTAAAAAATAACTCCGAAGAGTCAAGCTTCATGCTAAAGTGGCTATTTCAAGTATGAACCAATCAATTAGTACCACGTGTCACTCATGTGCTCACTCGTTAAACCTTTTGTAGCTTGAAGCTCTCACATGACTAGCTTAAATAGATCAACGATCTATACTAATTCTGGCCCCCTTATCTCTCTGATAATTATGGGAGGGGTTCATAAATTTGTCACTTTTGGAACTAAACCACTCGCAGTTCCCCCTGACCCTATCTTCTCCATGTGGCCACCTATTTACATAGGTAACCTATATTAATAGTGAGGGCACCTTACCTGCTTAGTAGACAACACAGCTGGGCGAGGTGGGGGTGGGTGGGTGTGGTTGGGATCTATTTGTTGTTTATGAGACTATGGCCCCCACAATTATATTTGTTCATTTATATAATGTGAAATTTTTTTTTTCAATTATATATTCTTTTACATTATAAATATAATCTATTTTATCTAAAAATTTTTATAGGGCCCTAAATTTTAATATATATAACATAAAGCCATATTATATGTTATATTTAATGTATAATCATATTATATCTTAAATTTAAATTTAATGGAAGAGCCCATCTAAGATTCAAAGTCAAGAAACCCTTATTTTAGTGCTTAGTACCCATTCAACATGTGAAACTGAGAGTAGAAAATGAACCCCGTCTACTTGAATAGAAACATGCAGACATTCTCCTCAAAGTGGTAGACACTTAATCAAGAGAATGCATGGATGAAATTTTTCATCGGAATCAATAGAGAAAGGCACTCGATCTGTTCACTATGAAAACAGATTTTTAGTGGACAATGATAGTGTGTGTGTTGGCTAGAGCTAACGATATTCGAAACCCTTTTCAAACTAAACAAAAATCCATGAACTTAAATTGAACCTAAACCAAACCTCACTGAATTGGATTCAAATTTGAACATTTTTTTGAGGTTCACCAAACTTCAAACCTCAATTTTCAAGTTCGGCAAACCTTGTGACATTGTTTATAGTACATAGACATGTAAATGCTAAGGGGTCCCGAGGGACTTACCCAAGTTTCCCTTGTTGCATTGTGTTACTTAGAAAGCTAACTATTATAGGAATGACATTGTCATTCCCACACCAACATTTCAGACATTTCTATAGACAAAGATGCACTCAAAGAAGCTATTGACATGTCCACTAATAAGCACTAAAACCAACCAAGTTATGTCTAATATTACACTGTAAATTAATATACAATAGCATGAGATCCTTCCATGTAAGAGATCCCAATAATGTTATCTAACCCATTGATACATCATACTTCATGTTATTAATAGTTCCTTACTAGAGAAGACAATGAATAGCCTAAACCATTAGAAATCCAAGATATGCCAACAATGGAGTTCACATACTATAAACAATTTTACTAAGCACATCAAGAATTCATACTTAACCATGTAAATAGCTTTGCAAATTAGGAAAGTAACAACTATCATAAGAATATCCAAGCCCCTCAAAACCATAATAGCATTAACATAAGCATTTCATTGTAACATAACCAAGAATAACACAATACTCCATCAACAATGTTGCTACATACATTTTTTATAACACTTAACAACATCATTCATTATTTATAGTATAACACAAGAAAATACACTTTATCTAATTATTTTGAATGACTCGTAACTGAGGGAGGGACTTCAACTCTCCACCCAAGCATAGGCCAATTACACTGCAAATATTTCTTATAGTTGTCCACGCTTAAACTAGATTCATATTTCAAGGAGTTAAGTGCTCAAGGGAATTCACACCAATAAAAGTCAATGAGATCACATTGGAATTTAGAGAACATAGAGCCTCCACCTACAACCAAGAGTCCAAAGCACATAGTGTCTCCACCAACCAAACACAACAAGAATCCGGAGCCTAGAATTCCTTCACCCACTTGACAATTCATGGGAATATATATCTTAGGAAGATGAACCATCAGTTGTATATAATTTAAAGAATAAAGGGAATCTCACAACCATAGCCTTGATGTTGAAAGGCTCTCCTTGAGTGGTAATCTAATTCCAATCCAATAAACTCTCCAAACACTCCTTCTCCAAGTCTAATGAATAGGCTGCAAGCACAAGCTCAACATAGGGGTACAAATGGACATAGACCAACCATTTGGGAATGGGAGAGGAATAATTTATAGGCTGGGAGAGGGAGTTAGGACTCCTCCAAAGATAGGATTAGGCCCACATCTCAAGGAAATAACTCATAGGGATGAGACCAAGAGGTCAAATTAGGAGGATTCGACCTCATCTATGCAAAACCACCTCCATCTCGCTGCTGTGGAAGCTTCTAGATCACGAAGCTTCTCATTCTCTTTGGAAAAACTTCCTTTTTTAGACCATCACGGGTATGCAAGGGAATAGAGCAATGCCATCACTGGCCTAACATGGTGCAATAGGTGATCATCGCAGTTTTTAGCTTCATAAGGGTGATGATCTTCATTTTAGGGTTTTAAGAGCTATTTCTTTAGTGAAATATCCAGAGATTTTCCAAGCAAGTTAAAGGAGGGATCTGAGCTGTATACATGGATGAGTATACTGTATAATAATCATGTTTTAGGCACTTCAGGGTATGTCAAAGGGAAGTGCAGGAGGCGTGACAAAATACTGTGTAACACCTTGCTTGACCATTCAACGAATATCGTTTTGCATGTTGGTCATAATGTCGTGTTTGCAACCATGTTTTGGTCATGCACAAGGTCCCTCTTCGTGTGTAAAAGTTGTATTAGCTATGTAAAAATTAGTTGCACTCACACACAAAGTTGTATGCACTACCACACAAGCATAATCACGGTCATTTAACGATCTATCACAAGCGTCGCACTTGTCACTCACACTATCGGTTAGTCATGATGAGTATATGTTGTCTTGATGGTTTGCAATGTCTTGTTGTCAAGTCATGTTGATTGTGTGTTTGCACAGTCGCATATGCACAAATTCACTCACTCACACATCAACAATCTCAAACTTGATGAGGTGACACCGATGTCTCCATTCATGGATATAATTGGAAATGTGGGTTGGGGTGTCTTGCTTGAGGGACGTAAGAAAATGAGTGCCAATTTCATACCAAACTCATAGTTGGAAATGAGTGAGGAAAGCCATAGCGAGAGTTGAAATCACCATAGGTACCTCAAGGAAATTCGATGTACCATTTAGTAGCAACACCTGTGAGAGTTATTTGAAAGAGTTAAAGACGGATAAAATCATCAACATACGAATTGGAGGAGCACCAGAGATGAGATGTCATTATGTGGGCTTGTGGATCCTCCTTCATTTTTCCCTCGAATTTGGGGCAATCACTTGGAATTTTTGTTGGAACTAGAGGCTAGTAAAGTGAATGAAGAATGGGATCATTTGTGAGCCTCGAGACATCGAGAATTTAAAAAATAGACAAGAAAGGTAATTGTTTTTTAAACAACATATAAGGTCTTTGAGGAGACCCAAACTTTGGAGTCCAGCCTTTCTCGTAAGGATTTTTCCTACAAAGTGGAGGATTTTGTCATACAGAACCTCATTTTGTCCCTACTGAGGGTTACCTTGCCTGTAAGGTGGATTCAGTCTAGGGTAGGTTTGATATTTCCCTACCATAAGCCACTCATAAGCATGGTAAGCGATGTATGGGTTATAAGGCTCTTGAACCTGTTGACCCTCGACATAGGAGATTGAACCTGCTGCTGCAGGGGTTGACCGTAACCTTGCAAAGGATGACCTTGTACGCATATAAAGCTTGCTATTGCCAAGGTTGACCTTGTTGCTACAAATGATGACTTTGTTGCTCTAAAGGTTGACCTTGCTAATGCAAAGGTTTGCCTTGCGAGGACAAACATTGGGAGGATTGTTGAACAAACTGAATTTGTTGCTACAAAGGTTGTTGCGACTGCGAAAAAGGTTGCCCTTGCTGCTACAAATATTTCCCTTGCTGCTGCAAGGGTTGCCCTTGTTGCTGCAAGGGTAGCTAGATAGTTCGTGGGGTTATACCGTAAGGGTATTGATATTTCCCGACTTAGATATAGCCATATCCGCGAGGAATAGGGGATTGACTAGGGTGAACATAATGTCTAGCTTGAGGAATGTAAATCGGATTAACCAAGTCTTGCAACATATGGGACACAAGCGTGTTGGAATGGGGCCTGAGCCATATATGACTGCTGATATTGGATGTTACTTGACCTGGATGGACCAATAGGGTTAGGAATAATGCCATAAAAAGGTTCATTCATTCCAACCATGTGAGTTTAAATTCCAGTCACATTGGTTTCGCCTGATATAAGAGGAATATTAGGGTCCTACCCCAAGGAGGTGGCATAGTCTGTCCACTTGATGGAGGGATAAAAGAACTTACCGAGACCTAACCTCAGACAGTTGGTTGAACTGAAAGAGTCAGCTAAAACGATGAAATAGGTTGAGATGGTATGGTAGGTTGAACAAGAACTAAAGTAATTGTAGTTTGTATAATGATTCGAGAGGTTGTGTTTGGAATGAATGGACTCGATGTAGGCATAGCATTGGAAGACTAGATGGGGTTTTGATACAATGATGAGGCACTAGGAGTACCTGAGACTAACTAAGCTAAAGTGGTATAACCACGTGGCAACATGGGATCACTAGTTTTAGGATAGGAGAGAGAAAAGACTCTTCCTATATAAGGAAATCCTTATGGAGGGAATTCATATCCATGCTCATCATCCACGTGAGGAGTATGGGTAGCAAAAACTTCCGAATGACCTAGAGAGGAGACTGGAATGTCACCTTCTGACTCCATAGATGGAAACAATTGGTGATGAGGAACCCGAGATGTACGAGGAGATAACTCCAAAGGAATACCAGGCCGATCGTATGGATTATAAGGGTGCTGAGGATATATCACAACAGGATCGAACAATGGATTCATCGAATAGAAAACAAACCTCGGTGGACTTTTAGGAGATTGTGGACTCTCAGGGGTGTGAGTAGGATTATCAAAGGAATCTGGATCAGATTCTTGAGGTGACCAGAAATATGATGGAGGTGGATGAGAAGACAAAGGTTGAATACTCAAAACAATTCCAAGTTCAAAACCTTGATCCTTAAGCGGCTGAGGAATTTCCAGATGAACTCCTTGGGAGGACCCTTTAGTATGAGAAAATGAAGGGGAGCTATGATATGGACTCAATGGTTTAGCCTTGATGACATCCTCTCAACAGCAAAAAGGAAATGAAAATTTGTTTAAGGCATTAACAATCTTGAAATTAATAGGGAATTACTCAATATTGGTCCAAGAAGAAATTGCTTGCGTTCGACATTTTTATCGTGGGCAGTTATTTTTTCGAAACAAAAACATTTCCTTTTCATATTTTAAGAGTTGAGAAAAGGGAAAAAGGTGACTCTAGTCACTTTCAATAGTTTTGCGAGCTTGAATGGACAAGGTGCTCGATGATATTTTCAAATTTAAAGAGTCAAAAAAGATCAAATGACTTCTCAGGTGCATGTAGGTAAAAGGAGTACCATGTAACCATGAACTGCAATATACACCTCAACAAATAAATTTACCAAGGACTTGATGTATGTGTAGGCAATCTCCTTGAATGATGTGTTCGGTGTATCACATTTATAGGGTGACAAACTCGACTTCCTATGGATAAAGGTTTGGAACCTATGGGGGCTCCCTTTATATACGCAATGGTACGGGGAGCACAATTTCGTGCTAGCACCGTCTAATGCCGAAGCAAATGACACGTGCTAAGTTTTAAAGATGCCGGACCACGTCTCTAACCTTGACCACTAGATATGAATTTTAATGTTTCAAATGATCCTTCAATTAATTGATAGATTTTAAAGTTGATCTTGTAATTATGTTTCAATTTCAAGACCTTAACCATGTTACCGATTCCTAAAATGAAAACTACACGATGAAATGAAATCCTTCAATTCGATAAAAACTATCTATGTAGGCAAGAAGGTCACTCAAATTGTGCATCAAAGCAAATGCAAAAATGCATCCATGACAATCTCCAAATGCTAAATGCAACATATGAAATCTAATCTTTCATATGATAAGCAAATGCAATGCCACAAAATTTCTTAAAGCATAATTTCCTTAAGATATAATGATGATTTTTCTCTTTTTTCAAAATGAAAATAATGTAATCTAGTGCAAAGTAAAAGAGAATGCAAGCAAGCCAACAAATATGAAAATCTCTTTCACATCAATGATTTGCATGCAACTCAAAATGCTTTGAAAACTATGAAAATAATAGCACTTTCACTTTCACTTTTTGAAACACAAAAAAGTTCAAAGAAAACACTTCCTTTTGATTCCAATGAGGAAATTTATTTGTAATCTATCGTTCGTCAAATGAAGCTTAAGTGAATTTTAAAATATCTACTAATGAAAACTGATTAAGGAAAAAAGAACCAAAAAGTGATCTGCAAAGTATGTCTGAACACACAAACACTCTTTAACGCATGTAAGTGGTCTCTGATGTCTGATGGGAAGACCAATGAGTGGATAAATGTTGAACTAGAAGACCTATAACCCTAAAAGGCTAATCAAAATTCAAGCACACTCAAACCAAGTTAAAAGACAATTGCAATCAGACAATGACAAATTCAATCAAGAGCACATTGGTAAATCATTGGGAGATAACCGAAAATAAGAAAGAAAACCCTACATTTCTTAATTTTCTGCAATCATCACACCTATGAGGAGAAAAGCAGGGATCATCACTACTGTAACTAGAAAACTCATGATATAGTCGTGAATATCAAGATCAAACCTGCGATGGTCCGGGAAAATAAAAAGAGACTCAAAATCTTCAAGAATAATTCAAATTAACAAACTTCAGAGACATAATTTAACGTGACACTTACTACAGACAAGCAATGAGATCTAAAAATGAATGGTTGATCAAACTCGTCAAAACACAAGGTGAAGGAAGGGAAGGAAAGGGTCATAGGCTCCCTAGTGGAGTTGGTGTTTTGTTGACAAGGTTAATCCTCTCTCCAGCCCAATGAGTGGGTCTAGAAACTAAAGTGACAATCAACTAGACATCTTCCTAGATTATAATTGAAAATTAGAACGAGAGAGATGACCTACCTCGCTTTAATTCTATTCTGATTTCCTTTGTTGAGATCCTCGAACCGCTTATGTCACAGACTTGTTCCTGCTTCTTTCAACGGTTATGTACCCACACAAGTGATCAAGAGACAACAAAGCATGCCAAAAACCAATAACAAATCCAATAATAACCTACTTAACTGATCAAGGATTGCTAAGCTAATACATACATGAACATATATATTTTGGGAAGATGAACTAGCAGTTGTATATTATTTAAAGAATAAAGGGAAGCTCACAACCATAGCCTTGATGTTTAAGGGCTTTCCTTGAGTGGTAATCCAAGTCCAAGCCAATAAACTCTCTAAACACTCCTTCGAGTCTAATGAATAGCCTCTAAGCACAAGCTCAACATAGGGGTGCAACTAGACATAGACCAACCATTTGGGAATGGGAGAGGAGTAATTTATAGGCTGGAAGAGGGAGTTAGGACTCCTCCAAAGATAGGATTAGGCCCACATCTCAAGTAGGTAGCTCATAGGGATGAGACCAAGAGGTCAAATTAGGAGGATTCGACCTCATCTATGCAAAACCACCTCCAGCTCGTCACTGTGGAAGCTTCTAGATCACGAAACTTCTCATCCTCTTTGGAAAAAATTCATTTTTGAGACCATAGTGGGTATGCAAGGGCATAGAGCAATACCATTGTTGGCCTAACACGGTGCAATAGGTGATCATAGTAGTTTTTAGCTTCATAAGGGCAATGATCTTCATTTTAGGGTTTTAAGAGCTATTTCTTAAGGGAAATCTCTAGAGATTTTCCAAGAAAAGTTAAAGGAGAGATCTGAGTTGTATACATGGATGAGTATACTTCATAATAATCATGTTTCAGGCACTTCAGGGTATGCCACAAGGAAGTGCAGGAGGCATGACAAAATACTGTGTAACACCTTGCTTGACCATTCAATGAATATCTTTTTTCATGTTGGTCATAATGTCATGCTTGCAGTCATCTTTTGGTGTTAGGCCCCTATATTACTAGTGTAACCCGTTATTGTTATTAGTACAACCCACTTATTATATTGATGTACCCATGTAGTGCCCATATTGTTACTATTGTGCCCCATAGAAGCCCACTATTGTTATTAGTGTGCCCTTACATT
>APFE030942576.1:11495-66179 GCA_000404065.3 Pinus taeda
TGTTATTAGTACAACCCACTTATTATATTGATGTACCCATGTAGTGCCCATATTTTTACTATTGTGCCCCATAGAAGCCCACTATTGTTATTAGTGTGCCCTTACATTATTATTGTTATGTCGGCTCTAATTATGTTATGACCCCTTAGACCCCTATATATAGAAAGGAGGTCTTTTCATTTGTATCATCCAAGAATTGTTCATTTATGTAATTTAAAGGATGTTGCCCCCTCGAAGAGGCTGAATTCTAAGGCATTGATCTATCTTTTCTATCTTTTCTTGAGCTCGTTTCATAACATTTGGTATCAAAGCTTTGGATTCTAGGGTTTTTCTCCTCCAAACAGGTCATCGTGGAATTTTCGCTATAAATTTTTTCTGTGACATTTCAGAAGTCCCCAAAAAAACCCATTTGAGAATAAATTGTGTTGAACCTTGGGTCCAAATTTCAGAGCTTTTTGCGCGATATTTGCGGAGATATGATCTGAGGAAGTTGGTGTTTTTGCAGACTCCTCAATTACATTCAAAACAGGTGACCTGGGGAAAATCATCATAACTTTCTCTCTGAGCATAGGATTGAAATTTAGTAAGAAGTTACAAAAAGAGGACGGACTGTAGTTTCTTGTGTGCATTTTTCAGATCCAAAGGTCGAAACAGTGACTCGTGGCACATCGTACAAGTTTTCTCTACTGAACTAGTCTATAATCAGGTCACTGTGGGAGATTTCGCATAACTCTTCCTTGGAGAATCCAATTTGGATCAGACTGGTGGTGTTGGAAAGAGGAAGTAGAGGGCTACTACATGTAACAATTTCAGAACTTAAAGATCTGAAGGTACAAAGTTACAGTCATTCCAAGATCGAGCTCCTAAAATCAAGAAAAAGCAAGATGAGGAAATTTGATGGCAATGATCCAGTAAATTGGATACTTCAGATGGAGCAATATTTTGATCTACATGGTGTTCCAGTGTTACAAAAGGTATGTATTGCATCTTCATAGTTAGAACCAGATAAATTTTTATGGTATAAAGGGCTTTGTTCTCGTAAACGACTTGTTACGTGGTCAATTCTCACAGAGGAAATGATAGCACATTATGAGGATACAAGGAGCAACACCTTCTTTAGAGCAACACCACAACAATTGGAAAGAGTAAAAGGGCTTTGTGACATAGTGGAAAGTAAAATTATGGCAGCAAGGAAGTCTAACCCTCACAACTATAAAGATGGAAGTGTTGTTTCTCCTAGCCTTCCACAACCTACAAGGGTTACACCACAACAATTGGAAGAAAAAAGAGAAAAAGGGCTTTGTTGCAATTGTGATTGCAAATGCACTAAAGGTCATAAGTGTGCTGAGAAGAAATTGTTTTACATAGAGTATGAAGAGGAGGAAGAAAGGGATCAAGAATCATCAAAAGAAGAGGATATATGCCAGGACCTCATCCCATAGAAAGAAGAAATGAATCAAACCATATCTTGTAAAGCATTGGAAAGAATTACCACTCAAACTGTCAAGATAGAAGGACATATCAAGAAGAAAAAGGTGCAAGAAGTGAAATATCACATCAATAAAGAAGAAATGAATCCAACCATATCTTGTAATTCATTGGTCAAAATTACCACTCAAACTATTAAGATAGAAGGACATATCAAGAAGAAAAATGTTCAAGAAGTGAAAGATCACATTGAGTGTCAAGAAATGAATCCGACCATATCTTGTAAAGGATTCGAAGAAATTACCACTCCTCAAACTCTAGAGATAGAAGGACATATCAAGAAGAAAAAGGTTCAAGTAGTGAAAGGTCACATCGAGCATCAACAACAAGTTCTCCAACTTTTAAAGGATAATGCCACTTCAGTGCAAAATCAAACGAAACAACAGGAAGATCAACATCGTAGTGAAAAATGTTTTGATGTAGGTGATTGGGTATTTTTACTACTACATCTCAAGCAAGCTATTTATGAGAATGAAATGTTGGCAATACTACATGCACTTAAAAAATGGCAACCCTACCAAATGGGAAGACTCTTCAAGGATGAGGATGTGGAAGCATTGTTTTGTGCTATTTCTATTATCCAACTAGATTGGATAAACAAAGAAAGGGATGAATGGAACAAGTACAAAGAAGTCTGGCCACTTATTCAAAAGTTACAAAAGATCCCAATTCAAACAATATTGCCAGAAATTGAAGAGGAAGGAAAAATCATATTGGAACCTTGAGCAGTCATAGAAACAAGAACCCAACAGCTACGAAATCGATCAATTTTCGCATATCTCATCAGTTGGAAGTGCTTACCAGCAGAAGATTCCACATGGGAGGACAAGAATTTTATACAGAAGCATCAATAACTACTCAAGCATTGAGGACAACACTTTTTGAAGGAGAGGGGCATGTTAGGCCCTTATACTACTAGTGTAACCCCTTATTGTTATTAGTACAACCCACTTATTATATTGATGTACCCATGTAGTGCCCATATTGTTACTATTGTGCCCCATAGAAGCCCACTATTATTATTAGTGTGCCCTTAAATTATTATTGTTATGTTGGCTCTAATTATGTGATGACCCCTTAGACTCCTATATATAGAAAGGAGGTCTTTTCATTTGTATCATCCAAGAATTGTTCATTTATGTAATGTAAAGGAGGTTGCCCCCTCGAAGATGTTGAATTCTAAGGCGTTGATCTATCTTTTGTATCTTTTCTTGAGCTGGTTTCATAACATTTGGTCATGCACAAGGTCCCTCTTCATGTGTACAAGTTGTATTCACTATGTAAAGATCAGTTGCACTCACACATGAAGTTGTATGTATTGTCGTGCAAGTGTAGTCATGGTCATTTAATGATCTATCACAAGAATCACACTTGTCGCTCGCACTATCGGTTAGTCATGATGATTATATGTTGTCTTGATGGTTTGCAGCATCTTGTTGTCAAGTCACGTTGAGTGTGTGTTTTCATGGTCATATATGCAAAAATTCACTCACTCACACACTTAGTCATTTTTTTCTGAAATTATGACGATCATATCACCCTCTAATAGCCATACCTCAACCCCAGAATCAAATTGACCAACTGTCACCGAGAACAACAAAAGTGTCCAACAAGCCATTTCAATCTATGCTGCTCGCAAGCACAACAACCAACCATCCTGTTGGTCAATTGGAGAATTTGATCGGGCAGTGACCCTGGGACTCACTCCCCTCAAAAATTGCAGAAAAATTGTAGAAATTTCATGCTCTGCTGATTGAGGAAACTGCATAGACAGGTCAGACAAACACCTTGTGTCCATCCGTGTCTCCCTCAAAAAATTGCATAGTTTTTCCAGCTAGCCACCCAGTTAGTTGACTGATTTCTCAGCCATAAAACTACAGAGAATTCATGAGCAGTCCCTCAGCTACCCAGTAGCCCACTCAACTTAGAAACTACACAGAGGTGTTCACTAGGTCAACCTTCCAGCAATTGCACAGTTTTTGTCACCAACAATCCTGCAGCCTATTACCATCTCCTTAGAGGAATTATGAATTTTTTCCTGCCAAGCCCCTGTGCTACTTTCACTACTTCCCTCATGAAATTACGTAGATCTGTCCTCGAGCTGAGCTAGATCCCATGGACAGTCACTGCTGATTTGGATTGTCCATCTCAATCTCTGAGTGACTTCTGTACAATTTTCACCAGCAATGCCTGGAGCCTTCATCCTAGCTTGAAAACTGCCTTGTCGGTTTCATAACCTTATCCTCTCTTCTAGTCACCTATATTCGAAAGTGAACGACCATCCATCATGGTAGACTAGGAGGTTTATGGATTTGATGTCATCTCATCATGAGTGATTGCAGATACAGGTACATGGATAAGACATGACATGATGATAGAAATGATGAACAAGGATAGAACATGTAAGGATATTTTTTCGCAAACAGACAAACAAACAATGCATGTGAGGACATTTTCTCACAAATGGACAATGCATGTGAGGATTTTTTTTGCAAAAAAGACGATGCATGCGAGGGGATTTTTTCTTGAACAAACAAACATGTGAAGCATGCTAAAGAACAAGCAAAGGAGCGATGTGCACATATAACATCAAGTGAACACCAAGACCATCGAAGAATCCACACACCTTGCCATGCAGAGGTGAAGTTGTGATACACCAAGAGAACACCCATCACTCAGCAGCACTACAACTCAACATGCAGACTAGTAGCAGCGTGGACATACCAACACTATTGTGTCCATTCATGTCATGAGTCATGTCGACCACATCACTATTGTGGGCCATACTATGTAAATCAACGTAATGTAACATGGAATTCCAAGAGATCCACATGTCATACAAAGAGTCATGTAAAGCTGAAGAGTCAAATAAGTCAAACAATCATGAGGGAAGTTGAATATTCACAAGGGAGAGTTTCACCCTTGGCTATAAATACCCCCTCATTTGCACATGCAAGGGAATTTTTACCTTGGCTCCTCCCACATAGTCTTGAGAGTCTGTAGTATTTTATTTGAGGAGCAAGAAGTGTCAAAAACACCCCTTTCATGGGGCCATTGATGTATGGTGTACCAATGTGTCTTGGAATTTTCGCTTAATTCAGAACCCTAATAACACGCCAACATGTTTTCACACATGTATTGTAACTATTTGTAAGACTAATCTTGAACATTTGTAATGCATGTTGCTTTAACCTGTGTTAACTTTTTCAGTTGCTCTAATACATATATTGATGAAAATGTGTTGTATAAGTTGTTAACAATGTCGTACCTGCGTGGGTTGCCACACCGGACATCAGACAAAACCTTTCCCATAAAATTGTTATAACAACCATTGGACTCACGCGGACTACTCTGCTGGGTGTTGTATGTGCTATCTTCTCTTGTGTGTCGTGACTACTGCATCCATGTGGACTGATCCTCCAGAAGATGTGGATTTCCTATTGTGTCCTATTGTGTTGTGTGTCTTTTTCAAAGTTAGGACTTCTTCCCTTTCGACTTGAGACTCATCTCCACCCTCTCCCTCTATGGTGAAAGAACCTTGACACAAGTAACACTAGCACTCATCAGACATGTGAACCTCGAAGATAATGTAGACCACTGTCATGTGCTGACAAGTAAGAGGTAAGGAAAACATTTAAGATAATGGAATTTAGGCCACATACCATATGGGACTCCTACACCAAATGGTGTGAGGTCTAGTTGGGACTTCATATCGGGGAGGTTCCCTGAATGTTGGCGGGTCTAGCACTGTCAACACATGCAAAATTGTATTTTTTATTATTTTTCAAAGTTTGTGAAGTAATATTTCAATTGTATTTTGCAGACACATGTGTTGGCATAATATTTTTTTCTACTCTTTAAATAATTCAAAAACCAAGAGTACCATTTTGAAAGGACTCATAAACAAAGATATTTGTATTTTTTATATTTTTTTTCATTTTGTATACTTCATGTTATTGATTTTTTATTCATCCCCTTCGAAACTGTCAAAAAAAATAATTCAAGTATTATGTTTAAAAGAAATTAGATAAAAAATATCATATGAATTAAAAAATGTCAAACTCATGTTCGATTGGATAGAGGATTCCTTCACGAATCCAACATGATCAAATTTGCCACATAAGGACAAATTCTACCTAAAGTCCACTATTGGAAAAAATGGTGCTGTAGAGAATTCTACAGAAGGGGAACTAAAAATCCATTTTTTAGGTCCTCAGCAACTCAATTGAGCACTTAAAAATCTTGATCAAGTGCTGAAGGTAAATTTGAAATAGCTCGATTGAGGGTTTAACAAACCCTTCATCAAGCTCTTGTTATGGTTAAAAAAAATCTCGATTGAGCCCTTTAAACTATAAACTCCCCATTGTGTTTTGGGAGGGAAATAAAAAAAAATAGCTTGATCAAGAATATTGCTCAATCAAGATCCTATGTAACTATGGGTTACGTAGGAGCTCAATCGAAGGTTTATTTTGAAGTATTCAAACAAGTCGATCGAGTGCTAAAATATAGCTTGATTGAGCTTCTTTTTTCTCCCTCCCAACTCATGTGCTTTCCAAAAAGTGTAACCCATCTTCATGGATTCACCCTATCCAATGAATCTATTTACGCAATAGGATTTCAAGTGAACTCATATCCAAATTTTAATAATGTACCTTGAGTAATGAACACTACGATATGATAAAACAACTGCTCTAGTGTGAATGATGCCATGGAATGTCGAAGCATGAAGTGCAATTTATCACTAGTGATTGATTGGAAGCAAGATTCAATTTCGTTATCCTCATGGCTATTTTGTTCATTGGAAATGGTTTGCATATATTCCCTTTTTATGCAATGAATTGCATTTGGGACTTGTTAATTTCATTCTTCAATACACAAGGGATCTTATGAAATGAATGCAAGAAAATCCTCTGTCTCTGGCTACAATATATTCTCTCCATCAATTATCATCCATTGTCCTTTTATCTTCTCTTCATTCTTATAAGAGTGATTGAGAAAACTTCTATATCCTCTCCTTATGGAAGTTACTCATAGATGCTTTGTTTGTCTATTTTTTTTTAGATGAAAATCTATTTCTTATTACAACTTTAAATTTAGAACAAGGATTTGAGATATCCTTGTAGTTTCATACCATCCTTTTTTGAACAAACTCTTTAGCATCCTTAAATTCATCTTATTGGCCAAAAGTCCTTACTTGCAAATGGATTAGTAAACGAGGGGGTTCTTACTACACCCCTATTTTGGAATGGTGAGGTTTTTTTTTATTATACTATAACATATACCTTTAATATCCTTAGGCTTATATATATAGTACCAACATGACAAGGATTTTCAGAATCTCACTAAAGTGAATGCACATGTTCTTACCTTTAGTCTTACCAATTATACTCCATATCTAAAATGTTTATACTAAAGGAAATATAACTACAAACTTTTTAAGTTGATGCAAGAAATAATATTGTGCCCTTGGCACCTGTAATTTACATGTTTAAATCCTTTGACATTAAATTATTAGTCTAGAGTTTTTTAAATTAGTGAGATGTCATGCATTGTATGTGCAAGATTATAGTTTTCTATCTTGAATTCTAATATGATTCTAAGGAAAGTAAAATTGCATCACTCATCACACTTCAAAAATCAAAATCTCACTCAATCCTAATTGGAAATGTTCATGTACTGAAGCACGAATCAATATACTAGGATCTTGTTGCCAACAATTTATCTTTTGGATTGATTTGGGTAGTTCCTCTTTCCAATAATCATTGAAAATGAAAGAGGAATAATATATAAATTGAAAAGATAATACTACACCATAGAAATATATCCAAGCATTGAATTGACATTTACTAGAATGTGATTATTAAAACTACAAGTTGCAACTATTCAATTCAAGAGGCTAGAATGTTCCTGCAACAATATTCTTAAGCAATTTGTCCAATACAAATCAATGATTAAATAATCTCTTTATATGATTAACATACTTGTCAATGAAATAATAGCAAGAATTAAATGCTAAACTAATAAGCATATAAAATAAATCAAATCTAAATAATATCTTAACTAAAATAGATGCAATGGAGTGTAGTATAGATTAAGGGGTTGTTCCTAACTAGTTTAGATTGCAAAAATATCTACAGTCCTATGAAATAATCACACCATAATTTAAAGCAACAACTGTCTTTACATTAAAAAAATCAAGTTCAGCAGCATACAATGGTTTAATCACCAATCTCACATATATCCTATTCATCTCACCCTTGATTTTATATATAATACATATGTAAATCAAGGAACTCGACCATTCTGTTATTTCGTGGATCTACCAAATGGATATAACAATATGATACAAAATACAAAGCATAAAGTAGATCCCCTAGGCTACGTTTTAGCTTTGCATTGATGAATGATGGAATGTTTATCATTATAATTTGATATTTTGATGACATGAATGTTGGGTATGTGTTATATTCTTTGCATGACTATCCATATGCACTATTACATTGAGTTGGGTGTAGGGGTTGTGACAACCCCCCCTGTCAGGGGTTTGTAGGGAGGTGGTAGCCTCTCTGCACGACGTTCGTGGCAGTGCCCCATTTTTTTCTTTGGTGAACCTACAGATGGTTGGGATGACCCAAGGATGAGGGTGGACCCACCATGGTTTTTGACATAATTTTGTGCATCGTTTTATGCATGTGATTTTTCACATGGTATTTTGTAGATCTGTTCGAGGGAAATACTGTTATGTTCTAATCCAATGTTAATGGATTGGGGCTTTATAAATGATTCAACATGTACATAATGTATTATAACGTTGAAATGAATAAAATGAAAAATAAATATGGTTTTCACGTTTTTGGGATCCAAGAGAAAAATATATGTGTATATTTTAAGTTCTTGACATTGTATATTTTTCATTTTAAAGAAGTTGTTTACAGGTAAGTTTTTTACATGGTTAAAACCTTCAGTGAAATGCATGAAAATACTCCCTTCATCCACTCATTCAGCTCGATCATCACTAATGTTGCATTTATATATACAATTGACCTAGATATTTCACTGAGAGGTGGTGTCATCATTATTTATCCTAGAACCAATTTTATCAACACAAAACCATCTCATAGTATCTAGGAACAAAACCCATGTGGTGATTTCCTGCTAGATAAGCATCCATATGCCAAATGATAAATGGTTATCCAAATGAAAAAAAATCTAATGTAATTGATTCATCAAAAATAAGGAAAATCATGTAAATTTGAAAACTTGTTTCCTCATAAAACTTGTTGCAATGTATTCCTTGGGAAGCATGAAGAATATAGCGAAACAAGTTAAGGAGGTAAGATGGAGAGTAAAAGGTTAAAAATGGAATTGATGATAGTGAAAAATACACCAAAAATAGGGCCCAATACTCTCGTATACTATTATTTGTTGAACAAATTGTTGTCATTAATGTCAAAGGGCTTATATCATTGATGTTATATATAAGTATCCAAGTATATTAAAATGGGTTTCTTGTGAAAAATGAGAAGAAAAAATGGTAGTTTCAAACCCATAATTTAGGACACCCATGGTATATTCTCATGGTATTTGAAAAAGTGAAATAAAAATGAGAATTAATTTCTTGATTAATGAATTGATGTCACCCTTTGAATGAAAATGTATTTTTTGAAGGAATATGAAATTGTGTAAAAGGAGAAAGCATTGGAAAGAAAGTGTGTGATAAAAAATGTAATTTGTGGGGATAATGGGCCATCTTAGATTTCTTGTAATAAAGTTTTTTATGGACTATTTCAAATGGTGAAATTTTGAGCATATTGAGGAGAGATAAAGCATAACATTGGGCTAACATTTAAAATATTGGTTCACTATACTTTCAGAGATATACGATATGGAAGTTATGGTTTATGACTAATACTGAAATGTGCTTCAAATGAGTTAGCTCGATATGTTCACTATAGTTTATATTTTGGGACATTTCAAATTGTGAAATTTTGGATAGTAACTAATACCAATATACCTTTCCATAGCAATTATGCTTATGAGTGAAGCTTAGATATTTTTCCTCGTCTGACATGTCCAAGTGCAGAAATGGGAAACATCCTCCAATACTTAGATCCTAAATACCTTCCAAACCAACCAAACAAACATAAAACTTATTCCCATTTATCTCCATACATGTAGCCTTATTATAAAGTCATAAAATGTTCTTGAGACCTCATCCGTCTCTTCATGATGAAAAAAAATAAGAAAACATCATATATAAAAAAGAAGAGTGAGAGTGCCTTAGATATTCTATTCTCACCCCACTGATTCTCTTCATTCTCCTAGCTTTAATAATGGCTCGAAATATTTATGCTACCAAAAGAAAGAGGAATGGTGCGAGGGAGAAACACTACTTAAGTTCCCTTGACAACATAAAGATCTTTGATGTCGATCCATTAATGAATATTTCAAGGCCAATAATAGTTACACATATAATAATCCACTTAACTAGTGGAAGTGAGAACCCTCTATGAATTAAGAGTGGGAAAAGGTACAACAATTAAAGACTATCAAATGCTTTGGAGAGATATAACTTTATCACTAACTTGGAAAAAAGAATGAAATAACATAGTGGTATCTGAATGGTCCCTGATCTAGGAGGATTCGTCGATTCAATTGCACAAGTGTTTAAAGTGCCATCATCAGTATTCATGGGTGTCGTTCAGTATCGACAGTGTTGGTTATGATCAGGTTGTTCAGGTAATGTTCATAGGTTTTCATGGTGTTCAATGGAGATGGTTTAGGATCTGGTTGTAAACTTGAGTTCATCAATAGTTCCCTAGGGTTTGGTCAACGACACGTGTTTTTTCGTTTGAATTTGTAGGTTTGATGTGTCAACATTAGTGTTTTGAGTGGCATAGATTCATTGTTCGAGTTGTCATTACAAAGATAGCTGGAGTCAGTGAGGTGCATGGGTTTTCGTCATGGCAGAGGATCGATATCGTCATTTGTCGATGATTGACATGGGTTATTGTCATCATGTGACGAATTTCATGAATGTCGGATTGTGAAAAAATTGTACATATGGGTTTTTAATAAATCCTAATCTATGTATTAATCCTATGCTACCCTAAGCCTAAGTTATACATGTTAGTGTTAGTCTTTGTAGCCTTCCTCCAGTGATCAAACATGTTCTTACAAAATGATTTTAAGATGTCAAGGTCAAATTTTGTCATTTCAGTGAGTCTTCAAGCAAAATTTGGTCACTAGGTATTAGGTCTAGGGTTTGTTTTCACTCCTTTCAAAGTTGTCCAAATGTCGGTCCATGTCACCATTCAGCTGTGTGTACCATCATTTAGAGGGTTGTCATCATCATGTCACGTTCCAATGGGTCATTTTACACCTTGTTCATGCTTCAGTTGTGCCTAGGTAAGGTTCATTTCCCTCTCCTAGGGTTTTGAAGGTAATTTCTCTTGGATGGTCAAATAATCAGCAAACCTTGTATCCTGATGTTCATACACCTTCTCCTATCCTTAATGTACCTTATTAAACAATTCCCATCACTGAGATATACGAAATTCCTCATTTTTGCACAAACCCTAGTTTCTTGTTACAACTTGACAATTTTCTAGGCTTGGCCCGTGTTTTTCCCTTTTGGACCCCTTCCCCTCACTCAATATTTGAAATTCCACTTCCCCTACTTCCTAATATCCCTCCCTACTTCCAAAAATTTTCTCAAGAATTTAGAAGCCCTTTATCGCCTTCATTTCACTTCATTTCGACAAATCCCATGTTCACACATCGGGATAGGTTTTACTCCAATGATGCTTCTGAGCAAGAAAATATTAATTTGGGAAAAATGAGAGAGGTGTTTGTCCACAATAGTCCAAGGAAGAAAACAATCCTTCAAATTTTACACATGTGTCATGGTTTTAGAGAAATGTCAAAAATACGGTTGCGTCGGGAGAATTGATGCACCTCTGAAGTGACCTTGGGAAAATCACGATCTATCCTAGCTTGGTTGGACTAATGACTTGCTTGATAAGTGAAATGATAACTAAACACAAAGAGATTTACAATGAGATATCATGAGCTCAATTTGGGGTTGAGGAAGTCCTTCAAAAGTTGACTGCAACAACACTCTCCCTTTAGGCACCCTCATTTTACACATTTTGACCAGTCTTGGGAGATTTTATTTTTGATAGGGAAAATGAACTCTAAATTGAAAAATTCTAGCTAGGTTGGAAAGTATACTCAATAATATTTCCAACACGCTATTCTGTGCCTAATTTGGACATTGGGAAGGCCTCCAAAAGTCTCCTACAAAAAGGCAATATGCATTGAGATGGCGAATTGCATTGGGCAGCCCTCTGCAGTGTAAACAATAAACTGGCGTGACGCATTGAGATGGCGCAGCGCATTGGGATAAAACGCCTGAAGTCCATTCAAATATTCCTCCAAAGACTTCCAAATTGCTAAATTATTCATTACCCCAGTAAGTTAACATCCCTTCATGACCAATGAATGAGTTACCTTGGTGTTTATGGTAATTTAATGAGAAAAAATCAAAACCCTACCTCTTTACATTTCTTGCCAAAAGTAGTTGCATAGGGTTTGCAAATTGTATGTTTTGCTGCTAATTCCACTACTAGCCATTTCCCACTCCCTCCCTTCTTCATTCCCTCAATCATTTTCTCCCTCTATTTACATTCTCATCTACCCATTCCACATTTCCCATATCCCTAATCAGCTAACCCTAAATCCCTAATCCCACTATCCCAAACCCTAGTCAAATATCCCCAAAACCCTAATTGCCATACCAAACCCTATATATCATCCCCTAAACCCTTTCATTCCATAAAACCCTACAGCTAGCATCAAACCCTCCCCTCATCAGTCCCACTCATTCATGGAGCTCAAAAACATGAAGGCAAAATCGACAAGCTGCCAAGAGGACGAAAATGAAATTGACCACACTCGGGCAAGAAATTCAAGATGATCATAAATCTTGGCTCGAGAGAACAAAATTTCCCTTGAGAAATAATGCTAGAGATGGCTAATATTGAGAAAACAATGTTGAGGCACATGGCCCATCATTACTTGGCGAGAAAAAAAGTGTGCAAGGCAAGAATTAGAAACTTGAAGGCCAAGTTTAAGAAGGCATTGAGGAAGCGGAAGGAGCAAGATTCAAATCTTGGCTGAGGCTTCCTTGGCTCAAGACAACACTTAATGGAGGACACTCAACCCAAATTTCAAAAAATTTGGGACACTTTTTGCAATTTTGGAAATTTTGGGCCAAAACATAGGTTTTTCTGCCCAATGTGCCGCGCCACTTGGCGCTCGCTTTTGATGGGGACCTCATTTTGAGGAAAACTCAGCGTTTTTGGATTTTTAATGGAAAAATATGCATGCTCACCAATAGAAAAGAAAGTTTGACAGGTTTTGAGCTCCCAAAAAGGTCAAAAACACCCCAAAAACGACCTTTCAGCCCCTTTTTGGACACATAGGAAGCAGTGTTGGGAGAACTCAATTTTGGAGGGGAAAATGGAGGCCAAATTCAAAAATTCCACTTGTTATGGAAAGTAGATAGGTAGAAAATTCCAACAAGCACACTTGGAGGAAATTTGGAGACTGGGAGGGCCTCCAAAAGCAGCTGAAAATAGATGCTACGCATAGGGAAATCAACACGACACATTGAGGAAATTTTGCTCAGTTTGACCAAAAATGCTTTGTTTTTCGCCTAGTTTCTTGATAGTTTGACTTTTCTTCTTCTGCATGTAAAAATAATGATGTAATTTATTGTAATTTTATGGATCTTGATGTAATTATGCTAAATTTTCACTCATAGAGGTAGATTCATCCATGAAAATGTAGTTTGCAACTGAATGAATGAGTTCCCTAGTTTTTAGAGGCAAGCTGTACCACTGCCTAATTTTTAGTTCTCAATTTAGAATTTGTTGGAACATCTCCTAAAATTATGTTCTTGACCCCTAGAGGCTAGGATGAGTTGTGTTTTTCCTATATCTTGTGATTTTTCAGTCATTAGCAAAATTTGGACTTTTAAGAATGCTTGGAGCTTCTTTGTATACATGTTTCAGCAGTTTTGGCTAAGGAATAGACCAGGGTTTGCAATACTCTTTGGGATTAATGTGGCATCTTGATTTGATATTGTGTTTCCTTCTGTAAATGTAAGTTTACATGTGTTTTATGTATTCCATTCTCTCTCTTGTTTCATCTTAACTAAAACAAACAAGGATAATGGTAGAGTCCATTGAAATTGTAGTGCTCTACCTAGGGTTTTCTTAGTTATTTATGTTTTTAGCTGTTTGAAGAGGATCCCTGAGGTTTTATTACCCTCTTCAACTCCTCATCTGTCTAAAGCTCTTCATTTCATTCAAATCTGAAGTATCAAATCATTTTCCTATCTTTCCCCATTGAGATCTCTGCAAAACTGAGCCTCATTCCCGAGACCCAAAAATTGCCTTTCCCTTTGAGCCAACAAAACTTCATCAAATTCAATCAAACCCTTTTGGACACATACCTAGCCTAAAATCAATATTCATTCAAGTCATCTCAAGCCTCATTGATCATTTTTGCTGAGATTGATAGGAGAGAGCTCTCTCCCGACTTGGTAGGGCTAGCTACCAGGTTAAGCTTGGCTTGATGTTACCCTAGATACTACCTTTCTGAGCCTGAGGTAGATTTAGGCTCTAACATAGTGGCGACCAAATTGTTGGTTTGTTAGTGTTCTTCATTTTATAAACTACAGATGGAGCCTAAATTTATGCTAGGTAGCCTTCAAAACACTTTTTCTTTTCATTAGCGAAAGTATATTAAAGCTACTTCAGCCAATCTGTGGTCTTATCTTATAAGTTGAAAATCTAACTTGCAAATTTCCCCAGTAACATGTATCAAGTTCAAGTCTGATTGTTGATGGTGGAAAATGATCAAACACCGGAAAGGCTGAAATCATTCACCTGGCGATTCCAAATCAATTTCGAGATCAGATCCAAGGACTCCATTGGAGGATGCACCTGGCCAACAGAAACATGAAAGGACAATATGGAAAGATTAGGTATTCAAGTTGGAATTTCATCCAAGGCATTATGTTCTTTGTTATAAATTATTTCTTCTCTTTTCTTGGGAATTTCAAGAAGCCTTTGCAAAGTATATTGTATTTGAGAAGAGATCCTCGGCCTGCGTTGGATTCCTTCCCTTTGAATATTGTAAATACCAAAGATTTGCATGCCTTTGAGCTTGATCAAGACCCTTTTTTTGAATCTTGTGATGACCGTCTTCAAACTGATGAGCCCCAAGAGACCAAGACTGATTCTACAGCTTCTGTACATACCCCATTACCTTGTAAAATTCCAGATCGATACAAGCCTCTGATTTTACCTCCTATATCCCATGCTTTCCCTAAAAATCATGACCTATATCTACTAAGATTTGATGGTGAATGCGACAACATCACTGCTAAGAGACATGTATTAAATTTTGAGTCTTTTCTCGACCTTTTTGAAGTTGATGAAGAAGATGTCAGTATTAGGCTTTTTTCTCTTTCTTTGCAAGGAAAAGTCAAGAGTTGGTTCAAAACCCTGCGTGATGCGAGCATCTCAGATTTCTAGCAGTTCTTCAAAGTTTTCCTCGACAGATGGGTGGTAAGACAAAACCCTTTCTTGATTATAGAAGAGTATAACTAGCTGAAAATATTGCTAGGGGAGACAGTACAACAATTTTCTACTAGATTTAATCAAGTCTACTTTTCAATGCCGGTTAACATAAGACCTCCTCCTGGATCCACTCTCTTGCACTACCCAGGTGCCTTTGATTCGGAAATGGAGTTTCAGCTGAGAGAAAGGAACCTTGCAACACTTTAAGAGATGCAAAACAATGCAATAGATGTAGAGGCTCATTTGCTGATACGAAGGGCAGAGTTGAAGGAAGAAGAGATGAAAAACATAGATCCGGAGGAATCGACATCTCTAGAGGTAAAGCTTGACATTTTGGTAAGTGCAGTGGAAGAGATTATGCAAAGGATCATCAAAAGGAATGAGTATAATGTTCAAGCCCATGGTTTGCTGGTTGAGGAAGAACAAGTTGTTCATCCAAAACATCTTCTTTCTTTTCCAACATCTTCTTTCTTTTCCCAATTGTCATAGATCTGATAATGATTGTTTTATTGATCATCTTGGAGAAGAGAGATATGTTGATATGACATGTATTCTTGATGATGTCTTTTATACTCATGATTTGCCTTAGTTTGATTAGTATGATGATGATTATGTTCTCCGAACAGAAGCTAATCTTGCAGACAAATCAACAGCTAGTTTGTGGGAGGAAGAAGTTCACTTTCAGCAGCTCGAATAAAAGGTTTAGCCATCACATATCAGCTATGAAAAGGACGAGGAAAGTGCAACAAATTTTTAAGTAAGTGAAGGATCTTTGCCTTTTTGTTTTGCTTCATTTCAGTTCATTAGAGACAACATTCATGCAATCAGAAATCAACTGTTGACAAGTCTTGATTTGGACCATCTTGAGGGAAATTAAAACCTTGTTCAAGGCTTCTCATATCTAGATTTGCAGCCCCTGAATGCCATTGATTGTCAAGTTGTAGATGAATACTTGGAAGCTGGCACATATGATCAAATGATGCAAGATGATTCCATACCTTTTTGTTTTGAATCATTTCAGTTTCTGAAGGGAAAACTACATAGTATATCTTCAAATGAGCAACCTGTAGGAAATCATGTAATCCCATCGGAAAAAATAGAAAATGGGTTGCAACAATATTTTCAAGTTTTTCACGATCCAATAGCTGATGTGTTGGATGATGTCTGCAGTCAAAGTCCTTCTCCTATCTTTGAGCTTGAAAAAAGTATTAATATAAAATTGATCCGGTATCTGGTTTCTTTGTCATTTTCAGCACGAGTCTCGTCACAAAGCTCAGAACAAAGTTTGCATTCATGGTATGAAGAGAAGAGAAGTAATCCATTGGATGAGCTAAGTCCCAGTGTGCATGAATTTCGAGATCCTTATGCAGTGTTTTTCGAGGCAGATAAAGAATCCATAGTATTCAACGGATCTATTCACAAGTTTTCATGGGTGTTGCCTTTCAATAGTTCTCTCTTGTTGTTCATAAGCAAACACTTACGGTGAATTCAAACAGCAGTCGAAATACTTACTTGGTTTCATTGGTTGTTTTATTTCACTTGATCAGGTGATAAATGGAACAACTATAGTAGGTTGTATTGAATAAGCTCCATTTTGAGCATATTTTCTAGTTTGTTAATTGTGTTTAGGTCTTAAGTAATTTTTTGTTTTAGTCAATTTAAAGATAGTTTCAGCTGAGTGTCGAGTTTCAGCTTTTGAGAGTCTTGTTTTAGTTTTGAATTAGTCAATTCAACTATGAGTCTTGAGTCAAAGTAATTTGTTTTTGGGTGTTTTGAAGTTATTGACTCCATTGCCCAATGGATAAGGCACTGGTCGACTCTCCCAAAGATTTTCCATTCTTAGCACCTCCAAGGAGCTACCATCCCCATTGGAGCCAATGTTAGTGTCAGTCTTTGCAACCTCCCTCCAATGATCAAACAAGCTCTTACAAAATGATTTTAAGATGTCAAGGTCAAATTTTGTCATTTCAGTGAGTCTTCAAGCAAATTTGGTCACTAGGTATTAGGTCTAGGGTATGTTTTCACTCCTTTCAAAGTTGTCCAAATGTCGGTCCATGTCACCATTTAGCTAAGTGTACCATCATTCAAAGGGTTTTCATCATCATGTCAGGTTCCAATGGGTCATTTAACACCTTGTTCATGCTTGAGTTGTGCCTAGGTAAGGTTCATTTCCCTCTCCTAGGGTTTTGAAGGTAATTTCTCTTGGATGGTCAAATCATAAGAAAAAATTGTATATTGATGTTCACACACCTTATCCTATCCTTAATATACCTTATTAAACACTTCCCATCACTGAGATCCACCAAATTCCTCATTTTCACACAAACCCTAGTTTCTTGCTACAACTTGACAATTTTCTAGGCTAGGCCTGTGTTTTTCCCTTTTCGACCCCTTCCCTTCACTCAATATTTGAAATTTCACTTTCCCCTACTTCCTAACATCCCTCCCTACTTCCAAAAATTTTCTCAAGAATTTAGAAGCCACTTATCCCCTTCATTTCACTTCATTTCCACAAATCCCCTCTTCCACACATCGGGATAGGTTTTACTCCAATGATGTTTCTGAGCAAGAAAAGATTAATTTGGGAAAACTGAGAGAGGATTTTGTCCACAATAGGGCAAGGAAGAAAAATATCCTTCACTTTTACACAGGTGTCATGGTTTTAGAGAAATGTCAAAAATACAGTTGCCTTAGGAGAATTGATGCACCTCTCAAGTGACCTTGGGAAAATCAAGATTTCTCCTATCTTGGTTGGCCTAACGAATTTCTTGATAAGTAAAATGATAATTAGACATAAAGAGATTTCCACTGAGCTACCGTGAGCTCAAGTTGGGGTTGAGAAAGACCTTCAAAAGTTGACTGCAACAGCACTCTGCCTTTAGGCAGCGTCATTTTACACACTTTGACGAGTCTTGGGAGATTTCATTTTTGATAGGGAAAATGAAATCAAAATTGAAAAATTCCAGTTGGATTTGAAAGTAGACTCAATAATATTTCCAACGAGCTATCCTATGCTTAATTTCGACATTAGGAAGGCCTCCACAAGTCTCTTGAAAAAAGGTGCTATGCATTGAGATGGTGCGACGCATTGGGTAGCCCTCTGCAGTGTAAAAAATGAACTGGCGCGACGCATTGAGATGGCGCAGCGCATTGGGCTAAAACACCTGAAATCCATTAAAATCTTCCTCCAAATGTTGGAAACCTACTCCTCAATGTGTTAGTCAAAGTAGTCCAAGAGACCTTGGGATGTGAAACCCAACGGTCACATAATGTACTATAAATGTATATCATTTGTCAATAAAATTGTACTTGCATGTTTCATCTTTCATATTGTTCTTGCTCCCATGTGTGTTTAACATGGTATCAGAGTTGGTACGTTCATCAAGTCAAGGTGGAAAGAGAGTGAGTTCTATCCTCATCAACTATTTGTTTAGTCAAAATTTTGTGGTCCAAAAGATTTCAAGTGGAGAGGAATGATCCAAGAGGATTCATCGATTCAATTGCACAAATGTTTAAATTGTCGTCATCAATATTCATGGGTGTCGTTCAATATCAACAGTGTTGGTTATGATCAGGTTGTTCAGGTAATGTTCATAGGAATTCATGGTATTTAGAGGAGATGGTTTAACACCTCGTTGTCAACTTGATTTCATCAATAGTTTCCGAGGGTTTGGTCGACGACACGTGTTTTGTTGTTCGACTTTGCAGGTTTGATGTGTCGACATCAGTGTCGTTAGTGGCATAGATTCATCATCCGAGTTGTCGTTGCAAATATAGCTGAAGTCAACAATGTGCGTGGGTTATCGTCGTGGTAGAGGATCAATATCATCGTTTGTCGATGATCAACATGGGTTTATTGTCATCATGTGACAAATTTCGTGAATGTTGCATTGTGACAAAATTGTACATATAGGTTTTTAAAATAAATTCTAATCTATGTATTAATCTTATGCAACCCTAAGCCTAAGTTCTACAAACCCTAATCCTATGCTAAACACCATCCCATAAGCTACAACCATGTATCAAATGCTCAAACCTAAGTACAAATGTACCTAAAACACTAGCCTACCAAACCTAGTCCTAAAGCCATGCAAAATCCATTACCTAAACCCTAACTCTCGATCTTTGTTTATAATCAAACCATTATAAAACAAATATAACATAGCTAAATCGTTGGCAGCTAACCATGTTGGAACCACCGGAGAAAAATCCATGTGAGCATGTTAGGCAGAGTTTAGCCCTAACTGCTAATCCTTAACTGAGCGGAGTAAAACTTGACATATGAACACTTGCAAGTATAGCTGCACATTCAAGGTTTGTTCCACGGTTTTGGTGGACGGCTACAGTTAGGCGGTGGCAGTGCTATGTGAGCACCGGGATAACCGCCACCTCCAAATGCTATGTTAGATGGTTAGGAGAACTGCCGCGACCTAAAACCGCCGAGATAACCACTATGCAAACACCTGTTTACATGCACAGTGAGTGCCTTCCGCGTGGTTAGCTAATCGATAATAGTCTTCGGGCTATTCTAATGTCCAAAGTGGGTTTTATATTGTTAGTTTGTTATAAATTAATTAGAATACCATGGCCTAATGAACCAAGGTGGAAAATCATGACAAAACCAAACACATTCAAACACTAAAGTCAGCTCATTCACCTCAAATGCAGTGAGGGAGGTTTGAATGTAATTACAACCCTATAAGAGGCAATTTTTCTCATTGAAGAATAGCTTGAGTGGTTTTGAGCTTTTGTATGCAGGTTATGGAGGGATAGAGGCGATTTTGTTTTTAGTGTTTCGGGAGCGTCCAAAGTCGGATATGGAAATCATAAGCGGCATTGGAAAACTCGTTGAGAGAGCTATCTCTTGACAGAGGTCATAATTTCTTGTGTGCAAGATCAATCTATCCAAATCACTATGTAATCGACTTCTTCTTTTAATTCCTAATAAAAACAGTTTCCCATCTTGAAAGTGGACCGGGAGACGTAGTTCATGAGGGATGAACTCCGTAATCAATCTTGTTGTCTAGTATATTTGTGTATTTGCTGTTTTCACTTCTATTTTGCATCTTACTTATGGTTTATGAGCTATCGTAAAGTGTTATGTTCAAGCAAACTCAGTTAACATTCAAACTCATTAATGGCTAATCAATTCTACATTAGTCTTTAGTATATGGCCATTTCAAATCGTATAATTTTACCAACGAACCAACAAAGTATGTGACATGTTGTTATTTAACATATATGATGTTTTAATAATATGAAATCCCTCTTGTGTTTATTTTATAGCCTCATATATCTTTCATCCTCTTAAAAATAAGAATTTCTGAATTAAATTTATTTGTAAAAAAAGCTTTTCAACTTAATATTTCTAAATAACTTTGTAATAAACCTAAAACCTAATTTTTTTTTGAAAAAAATAAAAATATAAATTATAAAAATATATAATATTCTCATGGTAGCTTGTATCCTACTCTAAACCCAATATTCACACCGTTGATTAACCTAGCTTTGGAATGATGGGTATATGGTGATTAGATTTAATTTATATTTTTAATTATTAATTAAATAATATTTATTAGTATTATATAATGATAAATAAATATTAATAGGGTTAACATTAACAATTAATATAGTGCAATTAATATTATATATAATAATAACTATAATAAATAAAGGAATAAATTGAATTATTAAATAAAATTTAGGTCCCACCTAGCTGTTAGACTTCCTCTTTAACTGTTTGTAACTCAACTTCACCTGTTGGATGACTTGCTGTTGCTGAGATCAGATCTTCAACTTGTCATGAGGATGAACCACAATTGTTGGTTCTTGTAGTGAGGATGAACCACACTTGTTGTTTCTAAAAGCCTAGACAAATGATTTGTTAAAACTAGTTTTGGAATGGTGAGCTTTTGAGTGGTTGTGTTAAGATCTATATAATATTCATTAAGTTAGTAACTAGCACTACCACTTTCTACGGTTCCATAATTGATGTCAGGGATCTAAAGATATATGGAGACTTACATTTATAAAAAATAGAGGGATAGAGGGTTCCAACATTTCAAAAAATGTTATATTTTTATTTTACTCAATTTTATTATTTATATTTATATTAAAAAGCCGACCATTAAAAATCTGAGCTCAAATCTATGCGTGTAAAAGTCCTATTTATAATGAATAAATTAATGATATGCCAATTAAAAATAATATATAAAATTATAAAAATGTTAAAATTAAGTTAAATTTATCTAAATAATCTTTTAAAATAACTTTTTAGGCTCAACTTTTCTCCATAAAATTTAAACTTAGTTATAATAGAGACTAAACCCATGCAAACCAACTAATAAGAAAAGTCCCCCTTGAGCACCACCTTGTAGCGAGTTATTTCCTAGTCACGCCACTATAAATAAACTACCGTACATTTTTCTCCTTGAACGAAACAAAAAATTGAACTCTGCAATTGGTTTTGGACGAAACAAAAAATTGAACTGTGCAATTGGTTTTCAATGGATCCCATGAAGGTTGGTTACCTTCGCAAGGTTTATCAGCGCATGGTGTTAGCGCTTCCTGGTTTATCTTGGCAGGTAATGGGCAGCGAACCGAGTTCTGAAACGCCTCGAGCCCCTAGAAAAGACGGAGAGGCCCTTCGGATTTTGTCGAATTCTCTCAAGAAGTCCCCTCTGCCGCCGCTGTGTTTCTGGGTATGGTTGGAGAAGTCAAAGGGTATTCCTAATGTGGTGGAGTTCTTGGCCACCTGCCCCAACTTCATGTTCCAAGCGGCCCTCAAGGAAGCTCTGCAAGTTATCGCTTACGTTTATTCTTCTAGGTTTCCCAATGTAGATGTGAATGCTTTGGTGGATTTTCCTACCTTCACAATGTTGAATTCATGCTTCTCTTCGTGTTATCCTGACATTGATTTTAAGGGGCAGGCTTCTGTGATATGGCAAGAGCTGAACTCGATCAACCGTTATGTCCGTCCTTTGATATTTCCTGCGCAGAATCCACAGTAAATTAATGACTCCGTGCGATGCCATGGAAGCATTAGGGTTCTTGTTGTGATTATGAATATTCCTTTTCCATTCATTTGTAGATCACCATGGATATACTGCCATATTGGGTTCTTGTTGTTGTCAGTATGAATATGCTTACAATTGCTAAGGTTGAATTGCATTTAAAATTTTGTGTTGCTTATATCCATCAAGGTTTGTATATGTCTATCAATCTTGCAGCAACATGGCAGCTCAGAATTTTGCTTTCCGCCTCATTCTTTGTCACTTTTAACTTTATAATGGTGTAAAGATCTCCTTTGATTATTAATGTTGTGAGAATGGTAAGAGTTTTATAATGTTATTCCTTTGATTTTATGTTATCAGATTATTGAGAGCTTTATAATGTTATTTCCTTGAATTCAGCCTCATTCTTTGTCACTTTTAACTTTATAATGGTGTAAAGATCTCCTTCGATTATTAATGTTGTGAGAATGGTAAGAGTTTTATAATGTTATTCCTTTGATTTTATGTTATCAGATTATTGAGAGCTTTATAATGTTATTTCCTTGAATTTATGTCATGAGAATGGTGAGAGTTTTATAATGTTATTTCTTTGATATTTATGGTGAGAGTTTTATAATGTTATTTCTTTGATATTTACAGAATAGTATAATGAGATTTTATAAATTTTTTTTTAATATTTAGAGAATAGTACAAGTTTTATAATGTTAATATGAGAATAGTAAGTGTGTAGTTTAGTTAATAGAGGAAATAGTTTTTTTCTGGATATTTCTTTTTGTTAATTTTGCTTCATGTTTTATAGAATTTTTGAAAATCATATGTTTAAGTAGTTTAATTTTTGAAATTCAATGGTGTTTTGTGAGTTTTTTAAAGGTGTTGAATTTATTTATCTATTCAAAACTGCATTTTAAACAACAACAAATCACAATCTAACTAGAATTTGTATTGCCAAATTCTGGCAAAACATGATCCTATCTAAGACTGTGAAAATCTTTATAATGTTATGAGACTTATAATTTTAAAGTGGGAGTGGATATCAATACAAGTTGAGCAGTTCTAATGATTAAGGGCATGAGTTTCTTACTAAAAGGTCACATGTTGAAATCTAGAGTAACTAGAGTATATATGCTTTTGCAGCAGTGAAATCATTGCAAAGAAATTGGTCCCTTATCCCACAAATAAGGGGATCACATAGACCAATTGAGTGGTTTTTGGCTTGTGACTTTAAAATTGGATTATTGTTGTTAATATTATTATTATTACATTCAAATGTGTATATTTATTTTTGTTTTTAAATATAAAATATAATTTTTTTAAGTAATTTGGATTGATGATTGAGACACCCAACTTTTTTTTTCCAAAGAAAAAAAACAGTAACCTTTTATTAAAAAAATTAATGAAAAGTTACACTAGCAGATGCAATGAAGCATTCCATAAGCTACCCTAGTGCTAACCGTGCAACTTTAGAAGACTAACGTGCAAAAGAAAGAAAAAGAATAGAGAAGAGAGGAGAGAGAAAGAAAAAAGCAAAAAAACTGAATTCCCGCATTGAGTAAAGATCACACTTCAAGTTTTTCTCCCCTTTTTCTTTTCAAGCTTTCGCCACTCTCCTAGTGTGGGCTCAATTGTAGCAATGACTAACTGTGTATCTGCTTTTCATGAGCTTGTTTCCTTGTCTGAGTCTGAAGTATCCGAGTGGTGATGCCGTTTGGTCCCTCCCATGTTTTGTTCCTCGATTGTCTTCTCTGCCTGATTTTGGTGGATCTTTGTATCCTTGTTTGCTGATGTAGCTTCTTCCTTAGTCTCCTTTTCTTTGGATACCTCTGCAGTCTCTGCGAAAGTGTAGTCCTCTTCTGCTTCTGATTCTTCCTCATCTGAGTCAGGGGGGAATTGCCATCCTTTCCTCTTCTTCCTTTTGTGCTTCTTTTTGCTGTTTACTTTTTTTGCTTCTGGGCATGTGCTTTGTAGGTGTCCAGTCTGCCTGCAGAACCTGCACCTGAAAGCAGTGTTTTCATAGTCTACTGCTTGCAGCCAGTTTTGTTGTTTATAAATCAGTCTTATGTCTTATGTTGTCTGGCAGCCCTTTGCTGAGATCTACTTCGACACAAATGCGAGCAAAGGTGTATAACCTTTCATCAATTCTCTCGAGATCTGTTTTGATATATTTCCCTATGCTGTTCCCAATTCCTTCCAAGACTTGTTCACTCCAAAAGTGGAGGGGAAGGTTGAATAAACGGACCCAAACTGGCACTTTGGATACAGTCATGGTGTTTGGATCGAAATATGGAAACCATGGGGTCATGAATAGCCCCGATGTTCCCCAGAACCAAGGCCCCTTGCTGATGATTGTTTCTCTGTCTTCCGAGGATGCAAATCTAACTATGAAAAATCCCTTGGAGCATAAATGTATGTCACATTCCATGGTCCAAGTGGTGAATATCCAATGGAATAGATCCATTGGTTTCGGCCAGAAGCTGTTAAACAGACAGATTAGGGCCTGTGTTTCATAGGAATTTATGAAAACATCAAGCCCTGTAGAGTCAAAGTTTAGGGCTGGGGTTTGCCCTAACTGATCTACGATATATGGCCTAGGAGTGTACCTGCCTTGATCTGGAGAAGATCCTGACTCTTTATTGCCCTGGAGGATGTTTTTGTATGAGATCCCTCCTTTGGGTTGATTGTGAGATGCAGTCTTTTTCCCCTTTTCCCCTTCAGAGCTGCTTGTCTGACCCTGAGTTGGGGCTCCTCCCCTCAGTCTGAGGTTCAAAACAATAGCTTCTCCCATAGCTAATCCCATAGCTTCCCAAAGTTTTGTTGTCTTGGAGAGACCATCTGCCATTTAATAGGTGTTGGATCTGTCTAGGGTATCCAGTCAAAACACATATTTGCTGCTTCAGCTGCAACACAGTACTTTCTGCTTGTACCCATACTAAAAAGGATTTCGTCTCTGGGGTTTTTATGAAAATCTGAAAACAAGTTTTTGTTATCTGATGACTGCCATCTAGTTGAGTTCCTGCTCTGCCTATAGCGGTGGCATTTGTGGTTTCCTTGTGTTCTGGATGTCGAGGATCTTCCAGATCTAGGCTTTTGTTGAGGCATTTTGCCAATTGCCTTTCGCTATCTGCAAACCCTCTGATGGATCGGACAGATCTGCTGTCTTTGTGGGCAGGGGGTAGCGGATCTGATCCATGCAGCTCCCCTTTCTTTCCTCCGACAACAGATTCGATGGGTATGCCCCCTAACTATAGAGATCTAGCTATCTCTGTCTCCGCAAATCCACTTCCTCTGTCGTCGTTCATCAAGAATTTATTCCCGTTGAAACCCTGATACCTGTCTTGAAGAAACATTTGCAGGGCAGCGGCGTCGATCCCATATACTGCACTGACTGCTGCTCCAAGATCCCGATCTCCCCGAAGAAAAGTTACCAGATCTCACTTGAATAGAGATCGATTTGTCATGCGGATGGCTGTAGTGATGAGCCTCAGTCTGGATCTATGCACCAAGCCTCGGACCAAGAGAAAAGATATCTGCTTCAGTCTCAATGGTGATCACTTGAACTGCTCGTTATCATGATCTGCATCATAGAACCGCAGATCTGTATTCTGGCTTGCAGTAACCTTAGTAATTTCTCCATACCTTTGGCAGATTTTTCGTTTGTCCGTGCTGCAACCTCCATTCTTGCTCGATCTAGCTCATTCAATGAGCTCGACCGCTGATTTCCTCTCGAAAACCCTCGCCATTCTTCCGCCGCTGAATCCAGACACCTAACTTGTGGCTTGAATAACTTCCATTTAGGGGTATCTAAGCTATCAAAATCACAAAGGATCATACCTAAACTCTCAAAATCACCAAGGGATCATGGCCACACCATCACTGAACATAACTATATTTTTACTCACAGAATTTTGAACTAGTAACATTTTCACAAGTATCTTATACATTTTACTTTTAAATATAAAGTTAAATGTATAAATTTTAAATACTCTAAATTTAAATTATTATACATTAAATTTTAAATTTGTTTGTTTTTAATAATAATTAACATGTGAGGTTGCCAATATTATTAAGATATAAAATAAGAGATATACTTTGAATATAAATAGGTGGATCTACTATTCTCGCCAATGCAATTTTGATGTTTATGACCCAGGCCTCTCCCAGGCCACAACTGCCAGGATATTTCTGCCATCAAGCATATAAGGCTTGATTCATGGCTTGTAATCTTATAAAACATAACCTGAGCTTGAATTTAACTCGCGCGCTCTTCTTGAAACTCTTAAAAGAAACCTATAAAAAAATGGACTTACTTGCACAATATATCTCTGTATGTATACACTACGCACATTCGCATCAAATCCTCCCCTCGGCGCTAGTTGTAGGTGGAGTTTTATCATGCTGTATATATAATTACAATTTCTCAAATAACCAACGGCCGATACAATTACATGTATAATTTCCTCCGTTCGGCGATAGCTCAACAATAACTTCGTTCCTCCAGAAACGATGCTCTCATATGCAAATCCTCTGTTCGGCGAACACTTCTCTGTCTTCGAAACGACGGCTCAGTAATAAGTATACGCTAAGGCATACAACGTTACTCCTCCCTGCGCAACCGTGGCTATTTATACATGACAGTCATAGTCAATAAGTCGCACAAACAGTTTGATAAAACCTTGTTTATGGCATTCAAACTTCCACCGCAAGCAAACATACAACACCCAAGAATATTCCAAAGGATTTTAAACATATAATACGCAGAGAATAACTATTCACTTATGCCACGTGCTGGATGTTCTTTCCTCCCCTCTAATATCGCCGCTTGGCTCTTACTTACCCCAAAGGCTCATAGATATATAGCTCAGATATAATGCAAAACGACTTCCGCTAACAATGATTGCTTAGACCACGACTTCCGCTGCCAACGATGGCTCAAACCACGACCTCCAGAACTTTGTTACATTGTATTGGAATTAAAATAATTTCCTCTGACCGGAATTCCGTGGTACACCAAGAACAATACCCTATATGAATTGGACATCAAATGAACATCGATATAAACCACAACCAGAATACAACATAACCATCGATAATGCGCATGTATACTTCTGGTTCTGCACACAATTTCCACAATTTCGGTCAATGCGTATAGGCAATTCGCCCGCAGTTCGGGTAGATCAACCATGGCTGTCTGCATACACTTTTCCACTGGTTATATATTCATTTCAATATTCTCACGCCTTAATCCTTGAAGCTCGCTCTATGCCAATTTGGTTCGATGTGTATGAACATACAACACAACATATACATAACCCGCAGTCACAACCAATATCCGGGCAGCGCTTCAAGGATTAACCATTATGCATATACGACTTATTCAATTACATGCGCGGCTTTCTAATGTATGGACAGTTCCGCTATTCGCAGCAACAAGCAGCTTACACGTTCAACAACCGATGCTCTAATCTTGACTTAACCATTACCGCATACGCACTAGTATAATGTTCCACTGTTCGGCGATTGAATTAAACCAGCAGCTACCAGCATGCAATAAAAGGATCTGTCTATGTACAGCATGTGAGATGCGATGGGATATTCTGTCTACACGGATCTATTTAAAAAAATTACACAATCATATATCCACAGAGGAGCTTAATGTCTATCACCTGAAGCTACGCACCCACAGTCCATACATATATCAATTGCGCATTGGAAACACCAATAACAGATTAATGTTCAGCAGTTGTATGAGGAAGCTAGGACCATCAGCACCTACGCAGTTCCAACATTATATCACATTCATATATGTGCGTCACATAAAATCAAGTCTCTCACAATCATGTCCATGCAATCATACTTATATTCACATAAACAAATATTTACACAACAGTTTTCTTCATGGCTAGATATGTAAATCCATGGCCCTTTTACAAACTGCCCGAAGGCTCCCAAAGAGAACTTCTCACTCTCACACCTCACCCTCTCTCCTTTTCTATGCTTTTGAGGCTTAATAATTTATACAATTAAAAAAATCATTTAATTAAATGTTCAATCCCTTCACTTCCTCAACAAACCCCTAAATCTCTCAACATCCCTAAAAGATAGATTCTCATCCCTAAGACTTAGAAACTAATTCCAACTTAGGCTCCCTCATTAATTCTAACTCTATTTTATCTCATATTCCTTAAAAGAATATTTACAAAATTCTCACTTTCTCCTATTTTATTAAAAACAACAATTTAATTAATAAAATATTAAAATTTATCACACCCCCTTTAATAACATATTTACAAATGAAAAATGTCCTTGATGCTCCTGCATCAGACACCCAATGTTAAAATTAATCATGATCGCTTAATCATGTGTTCGGATCTGTGTATGCCTGGATCCCATATCTTGTGCTGCAACTTTCCACTTGCCACTGCTTCTTTTTGATGTTCTTCTCCAGGTTTCCACACTTTATGTTGCATTGCTCCACTGGCTATGCTCTCAAAATCTTTTACTGTCTTTCTTTTGCTGCTTCTCCTTTGTTTTACTGCTGCTGGCCTCTTTCGGGATTCTTTCATCATCATCCGCCTTATCAGTTCAATTTCCAACTCTTTTGTCAGCACATCAGTATGCTGATTTGTATTCACCATGAGACTGTTAACTAGTCTCTCCTTCTTACCATCATCTGCTCCATAACTATCATTCATGAGAACTTTCTTGCCTTGCTTCCTCAGCAAATTATCCTGCACATAAGTCCTTTGTCTCTCCAACTCTCTTCTCTGGAGATCTAGTTTCCTATACAATTCAACAACTTCATTAGAAGTAGAACTTGGAAACTTCATACGATTTTCCATACCTTCACCAATGCTTGACCAATCATCAGCTGGTCCTTCTCTTTCTTCATCAACATCCTGATTAGACTCATTCGTCTTCTTCTCCTTCTGAGATCTTGCTATCTCAACATTGATCTGAACAGCCTTCAGATTCAATTTTTCTTGAACAAACTCTAAAGCTTGCTCATCTCCTTGTACTGTACCTACAAACATACACAACTCATTAGTTTTTAAATCACAAGACTTTTCAGTCTTGACTGCATCCTCCAATTCCATCTCTGGCTCAAGAAATCTAAGTTCCCTTTTCAACAAGGCAATCACAATTTGCCTCAACTTCCTCTGCAATTGTTTCCAAACCACTCTCTTTCTCTTCAGTGGAAAGATCCAACCTCTATTCTGATTTTCCTGCTCTTGCAGCCATTCCTCTAGTACCTGCAATTGCACCTTCATTACTGCAATCTCTCTTTCCCTGACTTTTGCAGTCATCTCATCGCTGTGGCATTCCTCTGAACCTCTTCTTTGATCCTCCATGATCATCTTCTCACTCGCCATGAGTTGCACTAGCCTCTGCAACAAGCTCTCCTGTCTTGCCGCCACTTACCTCACCAAGCTCTCCTCACTCAGTCTTTTGGTAAGTACTGGTTCACTGCCTCTGGAACCTTTCGAGCACTCTCTCTGCTCTCTTTAGGGTATCTCTTCAACTCACCTTCTTCCTCCTTATTCAACCTTTAGCTGAATGCCAGGTTCGCTGCCATCATCTCTCTGCAACCATAAACTTCATTTACAAATTTCAAATCAGGAAAATCGTCTCACCTCTTAAGATCTTGCATGATCTTTTCCTCCCTACAATTCTGTTCACTTGCAATTGCGTATGCTGCATATCAGATTTAGAAATATGATCATCCCTTCAGTCTTTCAACAAAACTTTCTGTTTTCATTCCGAAAAAAAAACAAATATCTTCAATAGAGCATTCTAGCTCTGATACCAAAAATGATGACCCAGGCCTCTCCCAGGCCACAACTGCCAGGATCTTTCTCCCATCAAGCATATAAGGCTTGATTCATGGCTTGTAATCTTATAAAACATAACTTGAGCTTGAATTTAACTCGCGCGCTCTTCTTGAAACTCTTAAAAGAAACCTATAAAAAAATGGACTTACTCGCACAATATATCTCTGTATGTATACACTACGCACATTCACATCAAATCCTCCCCTCGGCGCTGGTTGTAGGCGAAGTTTTATCATGCTGTATATATAATTACAATTTCTCAAATAACCAACGGCTGATACAATTATATGTATAATTTCCTCCGTTCAGTGATAGCTCAACAATAACTTCGTTCCTCCAGAAACGATGCTCTCATATGCAAATCCTCTGTTCAGCGAACACTTCTCTGTCTTCGAAACGACGGATCAGTAATACGTATACACTAAGGCATACAACGTTACTCCTCCCTGTGCAACCGTGGCTATTTATACATGACACTCATAGTCAATAAGTCGCACAAACAGTTTCATAAAAACTTGTTTATGGCATTCAAACTTCCACCGCAAGCAAACATACAGCACCCAAGAATATTCCAAAGGATTTTAAACATATAATACGCAGAGAATAACTATTCACTTATGCCACGCGCTGGATGTTCTTTCCTCCCCTCTAATATCGCCGCTTGGCTCTTACTTACCCCAAAGGCTCATACATATATAGCGCAGATATAATGCAAAACGACTTCCGCTGACAATGATTTCTCAGACCACGACTTCCGCTGCCAACAATGGCTCAAACCACGACCTCCAGAACTTTGTTACATTGTATTGGAATTAAAATAATTTCCTCTGACCGGAATTCTGTGGTACACCAAGAACAATACCCTATATGAATTGGACATCAAAAGAATAATGATATAAACCACAACCAGAATACAGCATAACCATCGATAATGCGCATGTATACTTCTGGTTCCGCACACAATTTCCACAATTTCGGTCAATGCGTATAGGCAATTCGCTCACAGTTCGGGTAGATCAACCATGGCTGTCTGCATACACTTTTCCACTGGTTATATATTCATTTCAATATTCTCACGCCTTAATCCTTGAAGCTCGCTCTATGCCAATTTGGTTCGATCTGTATGAACATCACAACACAACATATACATAACCCGCAGTCACAACCAATATCCGGGCAGCGTTTCAAGGATTAACCATTATGCATATACGACTTATTCAATTACATATGCGGCTTTCTAATGTATGGACAGTTCTGCTGTTCGCAGCAACAAGCAGCTTACACGTTCAACAACCGATGCTCTAATCTTGACTTAACCATTACCGCATACGCACTAGTATAATGTTCCATTGTTCAGCGATTGAATTAAACCAACAGCTACTAGCATGCAATAAAAGGATCTGTCTACATACAGCATGTGAGATGTGATGGGCTATTCTGTCTACATGAATCTATTTAAAAAAATTACACAATCATATATCCGCAGAGGAGCTTAATGTCTATCACCTGAAGCTACGCACCCACAGTCCATACATATATCAATTGCGCACTGGAAACACCAATAACAGATTAATGTTCAGCAGTTGTATGAGGAAACTAGGACCATCAACACCTACGCAGTTCCAACATTATATCACATTCATATATGTGCGTCACATAAAATCAAGTCTCTCACAATCATGTCCATGCAATCATACTTATATTCACATAAACAAATATTCACACAACAGTTTTCTTCATGGCTAGATATGTAAATCCATGGCCCTTTCACAAATTGCCCGAAGGCTCCCAAAGAGAACTTCTCACTCTCACACCTCACCCTCTCTCCTTTTCTATGCTTTTGATGCTTAATAATTTATACAATTAAAAAAATCATTTAATTAAATGTTCAATCCCTTCACTTCCTCAACAAACCCCTAAATCTCTCAACATCCCTAAAAGATAGATTCTCATCCCTAAGACTTAGAAACTAATTCCAACTTAGGCTCCCTCATGAATTCTAACTCTATTTTATCTCATATTCCTTAAAAGAATATTTACAAAATCCTCACTTTCTCCTATTTTATTAAAAACAACAATTTAATTAATAAAATATTAAAATTTGTCACACCCCCTTTAATCACATATTTACAAATGAAAAATGTCCTTGATGCTCCTGCATCAGATGTCTTTTACGATAATTAATATAGTTTAGAACAATGTAATTTGTATGTCTTAACCCCAAATCTTTATTTCTAAAGGAAAAATTCAATAACTAAAAACAAACAATAAGAAGCATTTTTTTTTTAGAACTATGAACTTTAAGAACGTGCCTATAGGTCATATATATTAAGAACTATGAAATTTCCACAAAGGCTATGAGCATATAGAATGATACCAGGTAAAGTAAAAAATAAGTTAGCATATTTTGTAATTATTTTATTTGAAATTTTACTTTATTGATTGGATTAAAATTTATAGGGTTGATAATCACCACTGGGCTAAAATGATGGCTGGCAGTTAAACCTATATATTTTTTTAATTGTAATTTTATTTATATAACAAAATTACATTTCATAAATATCTAATTATCTTTAAAAAAATATTTAAGTGAAAAAATTGTAAAAAGTTGGTTTGTACAATAACTTGTTCCTACAACTACATCAATATACATTTCAAAACATAAACTCATATAATGTTGAATACATTCTTAAAATTTTTCCATACAAAATTTGAATGAGAATTTGAACTTCCAATTGTCTTTGAAATGAGGTTTCTCATGATTTCATACTCTTCTTCCCTATTCCTATCTCATATAATATCATACTCCTCTTCCCTAATCCTCACATGACTATAATAATGTGATGCATATTTAAGAGTATCTCATCTACCTTCCATCCCAAGCATGACAAATAATTTCCCTTTTTCTTCCATATAGTATTTATATGTGGATATGAAACTCAATTCAAAAATAAAGCCAAAAATAAAGCCACTTCATGAATATTCTCAATCGGACTATTAAATATATCTCTCACCATTCTTAAACCAAGGATCAAACCAACCCTCAATCTCTTATCATTCCCAATGCTCCAAAAAGGAAAATGTCCAATTAAAGAGAAATGTAATCCTATTTATTTCTAAATAATAGAAGTATTATGCTATCTTTTTATTAGATTCATAATATAATATTATAACAAATCACACAACACATAATTGTGAGCTAAAACAATGAAACACGTTGAGACAATATGGTAGGTTGAACAAGAACTAAAGTAACTGTAGTTTGTATAATGATTCTAGAGGTCATGTTTGGAATGAATGGACTAGATGTAGGCATAGCATTGGAAGACCAGATGGGGTTTTATACAATGATGAGGCACTAGGAGTACCTGAAACTAATTAAGCTAAAGTGGTATAACCAGGTAGCAACATGGGATCACTAGTTTTAGGATAGGAGAGAGACTAGACTCTCCCTATATAAGGAAAGCCTTATGGAGGGAATTCATATCCTTGCTCATCATCCAAGTACGTGAGGAGTATGGGTAGCCAGAATGAACCAGAGAGGAGACTGGAATGTCACCTTCTAACTCCATAGATGGAAACAATTGGTGACGAGGAATGCTTGATGTACGAGGAGATAACTTATGGATTATAAGGGCCATGAGGATATATCAAAACAGGATCGAACAACGGATTCATGGAATAGACAACAAGCCTCAGTGGACATTTAGGAGATTGCAGACTCTCACGGGTGTGAGTAGGATTATCAAAGGAATCCGGATCAGATTCTTGAGGTGACCAGAAATATGATGGAGTGGATGAGAAGACAAAGGTTGAATACTCAAAGCAATTTCAAGTTCAAAACCTTGATCTTCAAGAGGCTGAGGAATTTCCAGATGAACTCCTTGGGAGGACTCTTTAGTATCAGAAAATGAAGGGGAGCTATGATATGGACTCAATAGTTCAGCCTAGATGACTTCCTCTCAAAGGAAATGAAAAATCAATTAGGGCATTAACAATCTTGAAATTAATAGGGAATTACTCAATATTGGTCCAAGAAGAAACTGCTTGGGTTCGACATGTTTATCATGGGAAGTTATTTTTTAGAAACAAAAACATTTCTTTTTCATATTTTTAAGAGTCAAGAAAATGGAAAAAAGGTGATTCTAGTGTTTTCAATAGTTTTGCCAGACAAAGTGCTTGATGATATTTTCAAATTTAAAGAGTCAGAAAATATATTTTCAAATTTAAAGAGTTAGAAAAGATCAAATGACTTCTAAGGTGTATGTAGGTAAAAGGAGTACCATGTAACCATGCACTGTAATATACACCTCAACAAATAACAATCTCAGTGAATGCTGTGTTCAGTGTATCACATTTATAGGGCCACAAACTCGACTTCCTATGGATAAAGGTTTGCAACAGATGGGGGCTCTATCTCTTTATATAGCCACCGTAGCAAAAGTTATGGGGGCTCTCTTTATATACTCAAGGTAGCAGAAGCTAATGAAACCTGCTAAGTTTTAAAGATGCTGGACCAAGTCTCTAACCTTCACCACTAGATATGAACGTTAATGTTTCCAATGATCCTTAAATTAATTGATAGAATTTAAAGTTGATCTTGTAATTATGTTTCAATTTCAAGGCCTTAACGATGTTACTGATTCCTAAAATGAAAACTAGATGATGAAATGAATTCCTTCAATTCGATGAAAACTATCTATGTAGGGAAGAAGATCACTCAAATCGTGCATCAAACCAAATGCAAAAATTCATCCATGACAATCTCCAAATGATAAATGCAAAATATGAAATCTAATCTTTCATATGATAAGCAAATGCAATGCCACAAAATTTCTTAAAGCATAATTTCCTTAAGATATAATGATGATTTTTTCTCTTTTTTCAAAATGCAACTAATGTAATCTAGTGCAAAGTAAAAGAGAATGCAAGCAAGCCAACAAATATGAAAATCTCTTTCACATCAATGATTTGCATGCAATTCAAAATGCTTTGAAAACTATGAAAATAATAGCACTTTCACTTTCACTTTTTGAAACACAAAAAACTTCAAACAAAACACTTCCTTTTGATTCCAATGAGGCAATTGATTTGTAATCTTTAGTTAGTTAAATGAAAATTAAGTGAATTTCAAAATATCCACTAATGAAAACAAATTAAGGCAAAAGAACTAACCAGTGATCTGCAAAGTATGTCTCAACACACAAAGACTCTTGAACACATGTAAGTGGTCTGTGATGTCTGATGGGAAGACCAACCAGTGAACAAATGTTGAGCTAGAAGACCTATAACCCTAAAAGGCTAATCGAACTTCAAGCAAACTCAAACCAAGTTAAAAGAGAATTGCAATCAGACAATGATGAAGTCAATGAAGAGCACATTGGTAAATCATTGGGAGAAGGCTAACATAACCGAAAATGAGAAAGAAAACCCTAAATTTCTTAATTTTTTGCAATCATCGCACATGTGAGGAGAAAGCGGGGATCATCACTACTGTAACTAGAAAACCCACTGATTCTCTGAAGAAGTCCCCTATGCCGCCACTGTGTTTGTGGGTGTGGTTGGAGAAGTCAAAGGGTATTGCTAATGTGGCCCCAACTTCATGTTCCAAGCGGCCCTCATGGAAGCTCTGCAAGTTATCGCTTACGTTTATTCTTCTAGGTTTCCCAATGTAGATGTGAATGCTTTGGTGGATTTTCCTGCCTTCACAATGTTGAATTCATGCTTCTTCTCGTGTTATCCTGACATTGATTTTAAGGGGCAGGCTTCTGTGATATGGCAAGAGCTGAACTCGATCAACCGTTATGTCCGTCCTTTGATATTTCCTGCTCGGAATCCACAGTAAATTAATGACTCCGTGAGATGCCATGGAAGCATTAGGGTCCTTGTGATTATGAATATTCCTTTTCCATACATTTGTACATCACCATGGATATACCGCCATATTTGGGTTCTTGTTGTTGTCAAGTATGAATATGCTTACCACTGCTAGGGTTGAGTTGCATTTAGAATTTTGTGTTGCTTATATCCACCAAGGTTTGTATATGTCTATCAATCCTGTAGCAACATGGCAGCTCAAAATTTTGCTTTCCTCCTCATTCTTTGTCCACATTTAACTTTATAATGGTGTAAAGATATCCTTTGATTATTAATGTTGTGAGAATAGTAAGAGTTTTATAATGTTATTCCTTTGATTTTATGTTATGAGATTATTGAGAGCTTTATAATGTTATTTCCTTGACTTTATGCCAGGAGAATAGTGAGAGTTTTATAATGTTATTTTATTTAGAGAATAGTACAAGGACAATAGTGAGCTTTATAATGTTATTTTTTTGATATTTAGAGAATAGCACAAGTTTTATAATGTTAATATGAGAACAGTAAGTGTGTAGTTTAGTTAACAGAGGAAATAGTTTTTGTGGATATTTCTTTTTGTTAATTTTACTTAGTATCTGATAGAGATTTTTGAAAATCATATGTTTAAGTAGTTTAATTTTTGAAATTCAATTGTGTATCGTGAGTTTTTAGAAGGGGTTGTACCTGTTTATCTATGCAAAACTGCTTTTTAAACAACAACAAATCACAATCTTACTAGAAATTGTATTGCCAAATTCTGGCAAAACAATGATCCTATCTAAGACTGTCTAAAAATCTTTATAATGTTATGAGACTTATAATTTTAAAATGGGAGTGGATATCAATACTACTTGAGCTGTTCTAATGATTAAGGGCATGAGTTTCTTACTAAAAGGTCACAGGTTGAAATCTATAGTAAATAGAGTATATATGCTTTTGTAGCATTGAAATCATTGCAAAGAAATTGGTCCCTTGTCCCACAAATAAGGGGATCACATAGACCAATTGAGTGGTTTTTGGCTTGTGACTTTAAAATTGGATTATTGTTATTATTATTATTATTATTATTATAATCAAATGTATATATTTATTTTTGTTTTTAAATATTAAATATAATTTTTTAAAGTAATTTGGATTGATGATTGAGACACTAACTAACTTGTGGCTTGAATAACTTCCATCTAGGGGTATCTAAGCTATCAAAATTATAGAAGATCATACTTAAGCTCTCAAAATCACCAAGGGATCCTCGGCCACACCATCCCTGAACATAACTATATTTTTACTAGAATTTTGAACTAGTAATATTTTCACAAGTATCTAATTAAATGTATAAAATTTAAATATTCTAAATTTAAATTATTATACATTAAATTTTAAATTTTAAATTTGTTTGTTTTTAATAATAATTAACATGTGAGGCTGCCAAGAATATTAAGATATAAAAGAATAGATATACTTTGAATATAAATAGGCGATCTACTGTTTTGACCAATGTAATTTTGATGTCTTTTATGATATTTAATATCATTTAGAACAATGTAATTTGTATGTCTTAACCCCAAATCTATATTTCTAAAGGAAAAATTCAATCGCTAAAAACAAACAATAAGAAGTGTTTTTTTTTTAGAACTATGAACTTTAAGAAAGTGCCTATAGGTCATATATATTAAGAACTATGAACTTTCCACCGGGCTTATGAGCATAAAGAATGATACCGGGTAAAGTAAAAAATAAGTTAACACATTCTGTAATTATTTTATTTCAAAATTTACTTTATTGATTCCATTCAAATTTATAGGCATAGAATAATTGCTAATGGGCTAAAATGCTAAAATGATGGCTGACATTTAAACATTTATATTTTTTAAATGTAAGTTTATTTATATAACAAAATTACATTTCATAAATATCTAATTATCTTTAAAAAATATTTAGGTGAAAAAATTGTAAAAAGTTGGTTCATACAATAACTTGTTCCTACAACTACATCAATATACATTTCAAAACATAAACTCATATAATGTTGAATACATTCTTAACATTTTTCCATACAAAATTTGAATGAGAATTTGAAATTCTAATTGTCTTTGAAACCAGGTTTCTATCTCATGATTTCATACTCTTCTTGGCTATTCCTATCTCATATAATATCATACTCCTCTTCCCTAATCCTCACATGACTCTAACAATGTGATGCATATTTAAGAGTATCTCATCTACCTTCCATCCCAATCATGACAAATAATTTCCCTTTTGCTTCCATATAGTATTTATATGTGGATATGAAACTCATTCAAAAATAAAACCACTTCATGAATATTCTCAGTCAAACTATTAAATATATCTATCACCACTCTTAAACCAAGGATCAAACCAACCCTCAATCTCTTCTCATTCCCAATGCTCCAAAAAAGACAATGTCCAATTAAAGAGAAGTGTAATACCATTTATTTCTAAACAATAGAAGTATTATGCTATCTTTTTATTAGATCCATAATAGAATATTATAACAAATTAGACAACACATAATTGTGAATTATTATTGGTTTGGGGATTCAAATTAGGGGTTCCAACACCTTGGTCAATATATAACTTTTCAATTCGAAGAGAATGGAAAATGCATCATAAGAGATACTTACATGAATAGTTTTGAACCTTCACATAATTGTTAGATGAATGTTCACTTTAAGATCCATTAAATATTACATTAACAAGATAAAGATTTCATTTGACACAACATGTATTACTCAAGAGGGAGTTAGACAAGGAATTTCATTAACTTCTCTTATAAATAAGATATTTACATGATAGATAGTTGCCTTAGTCTTCCTAGCAAAACTAGGTCTCATATTTTAACTCAAGAGGATAACAAAAATAAAAAATATCGTTTTTATTTCTCCATACATCCTTTACGATGTGTTCCAATTAAAAAAAACTTAACCACTAAGTGTTGGGATACACAAAGAGTTAATTAATATAATCTTCCAAAGATTATCGAGACCTATGATGTAGCATCCCCATGTTGGTGTACATGGTGCCAATCAATTGTTTTTCTATGAAGTGTTGACACTTTTCTTGGAACAACATCCCTTTGCATAAAGAAACAAAAGTGTGACTAATGGAAATTTGGTAAGGATCTATAAAACAAAACTCTTGAATATTGAATCTAGCTCATCAAATGATGAGTGGCCATTGGAGATCGTATGAGATTGGAGTTCTTGATAGGATTTCCCTATCCTCCTATGCATGTCACTTTAGTATATCCATGGTTTATTGGTGATGTTCATGGGATGGTACTTATGATAATTCCAATTCTACATAGGTTAATATGGTTAAAACAATAATTGAGCAGGGTTTGAATGCAATGAGGGATGCAAGGTCCAATTGTATGACCCTTTTTTCATGCCACTTGGGATCTTCATGTAACCTATAAAACTATATGTGTGACCATTATCTATGCATCCAAGGGATTCAGCTTTGTAACTACAATACTTGGTATATCTTTGCTAGTTTCCAATGTAATTCTCTCACCCACCCCGTTGTATCTTTAGAGGCTAATAGGAAGTGTTACTTTTAACTAAACCAACCTCCATGGTCTCGTATTGGAAATGTGGTTACAAATTTATTCTTTCCCAAATTTGGTAGAATTAACTTTGGATAATACTATTTCATCTAACATCTCAAGAACTTTTTGGTGATATAAATTTTGTCTCAATTTGAATACTTGATCAAAAATTTTTCCCTTTCAAAGTTAGTCAATTAACTCGTACCACATCAACATGAAAATGATACATGGTACCCATTTGGCACTACTTCCTCACTTGTGGTTCAACATGATGCCCATTAAATCACTTTAACACCATTGTGCCATTGTGCCATTGACCATACTTATAAGAACGTTTTGTTCCAATAATCCATAGTGCGACATCAATACTCCTATATGGTAGCACTAAAAAATAAATCCGAAGAGTCAAGCTTCATGCTAAAGTGGCTATTTCAAGTATGAACCAATCAATTAGTACCACGTGTCACTCATGTGCTCACTCGCTAAACCTTTTGTAGCTTGAAGCTCTCACATGACTAGCTTAAATAGATCAACGATCTATACTAATTCTGGGCCCCCTTATCTCTCTGATAATTATGGGAGGGGTTCATAAATTTGTCACTTTTGGAACTAAACCACTCGCAGTTCCCCCTGACCCTATCTTCTCCATGTGGCCACCTATTTACATAGGTAACCTATATTAATAGTGAGGGCACCTTACCTCCTTAGTAGACAACACAGCTGGGCGAGGTGGGGGTGGGTGGGTGTGGTTGGGATCTATTTGTTGTTTATGAGACTATGGCCCCCACAATTATATTTGTTCATTTATATAATGTGAAATTTTTTTTTTCAATTATATATTTAATTTTCAATATAAAAATATAAAAATCTATTAATCTTAAAATTTTACAATAAAAGATAGGCCAAATTTTAATATATATAACATAAAGCCATATTATATGTTATATTTAATGTATAATCATATTATATCTTAAATTTAAATTTAATGGAAGAGCCCATCTAAGATTCAAAGTCAAGAAACCCTTATTTTAGTGCTTAGTACCCATTCAACATGTGAAACTGAGAGTAGAAAATGAACCCCGTCTACTTGAATAGAAACATGCAGACATTCTCCTCAAAGTGGTAGACACTTAATCAAGAGAATGCATGGATGAAATTTTTCATCGGAATCAATAGAGAAAGGCACTCGATCTGTTCACTATGAAAACAGATTTTTAGTGGACAATGATAGTGTGTGTGTTGGCTAGAGCTAACGATATTCGAAACCCTTTTCAAACTAAACAAAAATCCATGAACTTAAATTGAACCTAAACCAAACCTCACTGAATTGGATTCAAATTTGAACATTTTTTTGAGGTTCACCAAACTTCAAACCTCAATTTTCAAGTTCGGCAAACCTTGTGACATTGTTTATAGTACATAGACATGTAAATGCTAAGGGGTCCCGAGGGACTTACCCAAGTTTCCCTTGTTGCATTGTGTTACTTAGAAAGCTAACTATTATAGGAATGACATTGTCATTCCCACACCAACATTTCAGACATTTCTATAGACAAAGATGCACTCAAAGAAGCTATTGACATGTCCACTAATAAGCACTAAAACCAACCAAGTTATGTCTAATATTACACTGTAAATTAATATACAATAGCATGAGATCCTTCCATGTAAGAGATCCCAATAATGTTATCTAACCCATTGATACATCATACTTCATGTTATTAATAGTTCCTTACTAGAGAAGACAATGAATAGCCTAAACCATTAGAAATCCAAGATATGCCAACAATGGAGTTCACATACTATAAACAATTTTACTAAGCACATCAAGAATTCATACTTAACCATGTAAATAGCTTTGCAAATTAGGAAAGTAACAACTATCATAAGAATATCCAAGCCCCTCAAAACCATAATAGCATTAACATAAGCATTTCATTGTAACATAACCAAGAATAACACAATACTCCATCAACAATGTTGCTACATACATTTTTATAACACTTAACAACATCATTCATTATTTATAGTATAACACAAGGAAATACACTTTATCTAATTATTTTGAATGACTGGTAACTGAGGGAGGGACTTCAACTCTCCACCCAAGCATAGGCCAATTACACTACAAATATTTCTTATAGTTGTCCACCCTTAAACTAGATTCATATTTCAAGGAGTTAAGTGCTCAAGGGAATTCACACCAATAAAAGTCAATGAGATCACATTGGAATCTAGAGAACATAGAGCCTCCACCTACAACCAAGAGTCCAGAGCACATAGTGTCTCCACCAACCAAACACAACAAGAATCTGGAGCCTAGAATTCCTTCACCCAGTCGACAATTCATGGGAATATATATCTTAGGAAGATGAACCATCAGTTGTATATAATTTAAAGAATAAAGGGAAGCTCACAACCATAGACTTGATGTTGAAAGGCTCTCCTTGAGTGGTAATCTAAGTCAAAGCGAATAAACTCTCCAAACACTCCTTCTCCAAGTCTAATGAATAGGCTGCAAGCACAAACTCAACATAGGGGTACAAATGGACATAGACCAACCATTTTGGAATGGGAGAGGAATAATTTATAGGCTGGGAGAGAGAGTTAGGACTCCTCCAAAGATAGGATTAGGCCCACATGTCAAGGAAATAACTCATAGGGATGAGACCAAGAGGTCAAATTAGGAGGATTCGACCTCATCTATGCAAAACCACCTCCATCTCGCTGCTGTGGAAGCTTCTCATTCTCTTTGGAAAAACTTCCTTTTTTAGACCATCACGGGTATGCAAGGGAATAGAGCAATGCCATCACTGGCCTAACATGGTGCAATAGGTGATCATTGTAGTTTTTAGCTTCATAAGGGTGATGATCTTCATTTTAGGGTTTTAAGAGCTATTTCTTTAGGGAAATATCCAGAGATTTTCCAAGCAAGTTAAAGGAGGGATCTGAGCTGTATACATGGATGAGTATATTGTATAATAATCATGTTTTAGGCACTTCAGGGTATGTCAGAGGGAAGTGCAGGAGGCGTGACAAAATACTATGTAACACCTTGCTTGACCATTCAACGAATATCTTTTTTCATGTTGGTCATAATGTTGTGTTTGCAACCATGTTTTGGTCATGCACAAGGTCCCTCTTCGTGTGTAAAAGTTGTATTAGCTATGTAAAAATTAGTTGCACTCACACACAAAGTTGTATGCACTACCACACAAGAATAATCACGGTCATTTAGCGATCTATCACAAGTGTCGCGCTTGTCACTCACACTATCGGTTAGTCATGATGAGTATATGTTGTCTTGATGGTTTGCGATGTCTTGTTGTCAAGTCATGTTGATTGTGTGTTTGCACAGTCACATATGCACAAATTCACTCACTCACACATCAACAATCTCAAACTTGATGAGGTGACACCGATGTCTCCATTCATGGATATAATTGGAAATGTGGGTCGGGGTGTCTTTCTTGAGGGACGTAAGCAAATGAGTGCCAATTTCATACCAAACTGACAGTTGGAAATGAGTGAGGAAAGCCATAGCGAGAGTTGAAATCACCAGAGGTACCTCAAGGAAATTCGATGTACCATTTAGCAGCAACACCTGTGAGAGTTATTTGAAAGAGTTAAAGACGGATAGAATCATCAACATACGAATTGGAGGAGCACCAGAGATGAGATGTCATTATGTGGGCTTGTGGATCCTCCTTCATTTTTCCCTCGAATTTGGGGCAATCACTTGGAATTTTTGTTGGAACTAGAGGCTAGTAAAGCGAATGAAGAATGGGATCATTTGTGAGCCTCGAGACATCGAGAATTTACAAAATAGACAAGAAAGGTAATTGTGTTTTAAACAACATATAATGTCTTCAAGGAGACCCAAACTGTGGAGTCCAGCCTTTTTGGTAAGGATTTTTCCTACAAAGTGGAGGATTTTGTCATACAGAACCTAAATTTGTCCCTACTGAGGGTTACCTTGCCTATAAGGTGGATTCGGTCTAGGGTAGGTTTGATATTTCCCTACCATAAGCCACTCATAAGCATGGTAAGCAATGTATGGGTTATAAGGCTGTTGAACCTATTGTCCCTGGACATACGAGATTGAACCTGCTGCTACAGGGGTTGACCTTAACCTTGCAAAGGATGACCTTGCTGTTACGCATATAAAGCTTGCTATTGCCAAGGTTGACCTTGTTGCTACAAATGATGACTTTGTTGATCTAAAGGTTGACCTTGCTACTGCAAAGGTTTGCCTTGCGAGGACAAACATTGGGAGGATTTTTGAACAAATTGAATTTGTTGCTGCAAAGGTTGTTGCGACTGCGAAAAAGGTTGCCCTTGCTGCTGCAAGGGTTGCCCTTATTGCTGCAAGGGTAGCTAGATAGTTCTTGGGGTTATACCCTAAGGGTATTGATAATTCCCGACTTAGATATAGCCATATCCGCCAGGAATAGGGGATTGACGAGGGTGAACATAAGGTCTAGCTTGAGGAATGTAAATCGGATTAACCAAGTCTTGCAACATATGGGACACAAGCCTGTTGGAATGGGACCTGAGCCATATACGACTGCTGATATTGGATGTTACTTGACCTGGATGGACCAATAGGGTTAGGAATAATGCCATAAAAAGGTTCATTCATTCCAACCATGTGAGTTTAAATTCCAGTGACATTGGTTTCGCCTGATATAAGAGGAATATTAGGGTCCTACCCCCAGGAGGTGGCACAGTCTGTCCACTTGATGGAGGGATAAAAGAACTTACCGAGACCTAACCTCAGACAGTTGGTTGAACCGAAAGAGTCAGCTAAAACGATGAAATAGGTTGAGACGGTATGGTAGGTTGGACAAGAACTAAAGTAATTTTAGTTTGTATAATGATTTGAGAGGTTGTGTTTGGAATGAATGGACTCGATGTAGGCATAGCATTGGAAGACTAGATGGGGTTTTGATACAATGATGAGGCACTAGGAGTACCTGAGACTAACTAAGCTAAAGTGGTATAACCACGTGGCAACATGGGATCACTAGTTTTAGGATAGGAGAGAGAAAAGGCTCTTCCTATATAAGGAAAGCCTTATGGAGGGAATTCATATCCCTGCTCATCATCCACGTGAGGAGTATGGGTAGCAAAAACTTCCGAATGACCTAGAGAGGAGACTGGAATGTCACCTTCTGACTCCATAGATGGAAACAATTGGTGATGAGGAACCCGAGATGTACGAGGAGATAACTCCAAAGGAATACCAGGCCGATCGTATGGATTATAAGGGTGCTGAGGGTATATCACAACAGGATCGAACAATGGATTCATTGAATAGACAACAAACCTCGGTGGACTTTTAGGAGATTGTGGACTCTCAAGGGTGTGAGTAGGATTATCAAAGGAATCTGGATTAGATTCTTGAGGTGACCAGAAATATGATGGAGGTGGATGAGAAGACAAAGGTTGAATACTCAAAACAATTCCAAGTTCAAAACCTTGATCCTTAAGCGGCTGAGGAATTTCCAGATGAACTCCTTGGGAGGACCCTTTAGTATAAGAAAATGAAGGGGAGCTATGATATGGACTCAATGGTTTAGCCTTGATGACTTCCTCTCAACAACAAAAAGGAAATGAAAATTTGTTTAGGGCATTAACAATCTTGAAATTAATAGGGAATTACTCAATATTGGTCCAAGAAGAAATTTCTTGGGTTCGACATGTTTATCGTGGGCAGTTATTTTTTTGAAAGAAAAAACATTTCCTTTTCATATTTTAAGAGTTGAGAAAAGGGAAAAAGGTGACTCTAGTCACTTTCAATAGTTTTGCGAGCTTGAATGGACAAGGTGCTCGATGATATTTTCAAATTTAAAGAGTCAAAAAAGATCAAATGACTTCTTAGGTGCATGTAGGTAAAAGGAGTACCATATAACCATGAACTGCAATATACACCTCAACAAATAAATTTACCAAGGACTTGATGTATGTGTAGGCAATCTCCCCGAATGCTGTATTCGGTGTATCACATTTATAGGGTGACAAACTTGACTTCCTATGGATAAAGGTTTGGAACCTATGGGGGCTCCCTTTATATACGCAATGGTACGGGGAGCACAATTTCGTGCTAGCACCGTCTAATGCCGAAGCAAATGACACGTGCTAAGTTTTAAAGATGCCGGACCATGTCTCTAACCTTGACCACTAGATATGAATTTTAATGTTTCAAATGATCCTTCAATTAATTTATAGATTTTAAAGTTGATCTTGTAATTATGTTTCAATTTCAATACCTTAACGATGTTACCGATTCCTAAAATAAAAACTACACGATGAAATGAAATCCTTCAATTCGATAAAAAATATCTATGTAGGCAAGAAGGTCACTCAAATTGTGCATCAAAGCAAATGCAAAAATGCATCCATGACAATCTCCAAATGCTAAATGCAACATATGAAATCTAATCTTTCATATGATAAGCAAATGCAATGCCACAAAATTTCTTAAAGCATAATTTCCTTAAGATATAATGATGATTTTTCTCTTTTTTCAAAATGAAAATAATGTAATCTAGTGCAAAGTAAAAGAGAATGCAAGCAAGCCAACAAATATGAAAATCTCTTTCACATCAATGATTTGCATGCAACTCAAAATGCTTTGAAAACTATGAAAATAATAGCACTTTCACTTTCAATTTTTGAAACACAAAAAACTTCAAACAAAACACTTCCTTTTGATTCCAACGAGGAAATTGATTTCTAATCTATCGTTCGTCAAATGAAGCTTAAGTGAATTTCAAAATATCTACTAATGAAAAATAATTAAGGCAAAAAGAACCAAAAAGTGATCTGCAAAGTATGTCTGAACACACAAACACTCTTTAACGCATGTAAGTGGTCTCTGATGATTGATGGGAAGATCAATGAGTGGACAAATGTTGAACTAGAAGACCTATAACCCTAAAAGGCTGATCAAACTTCAAGCACACTCAAACCAAGTTAAAAGACAATTGCAATCAGATAATGACAAAGTCAATGAAGAGCACATTGGTAAATCATTGGGATAATGCTAACATAACCGAAAATAAGAAAGAAAACCATACATTTCTTAATTTTCTGCAATCATCACACCTATGAGGAGAAAAGCAGGGATCATCACTACTGTAACTAGAAAACTCACGATATAATCGTGAATATTAAGATCAAAGCTGCGATGGTCCAGGAAAATAAAAAGAGACTCAAAATCTTCAAGAATAATTCAAATTAACAAACTTCAGAGACATAATTTAACGTGACACTTACTATAGACAAGCAATGAGTTCTAAAAATGAATGGTTGATCAAACTCGTCAAAACACAAGGTGAAGGAAGGGAAGGAAAGGGTCATAGGCTCCCTAGTGGAGTTGGTGTTTTGTTGACAAGGTTAATCCTCTCTCCAGCCCAATGAGTGGGTCTAGAAACTAAAGTGACAATCAACTAGACATCTTCCTAGATTATAATTGAAAATTAGAACGAGAGAGATGACCTACCTCGCTTTAATTCTATTCTGATTTCCTTTGTTGAGATCCTCGAACCGCTTATGTCACAGACTTGTTCCTGCTTCTTTCAACGGTTATGTACCCACACAAGTGATCAAGAGACAACAAAGCATGCCAAAAACCAATAACAAATCCAATAATAACCTACTTAACTGATCAAGGATTGCTAAGCTAATACATACATGAACATATATATTTTGGGAAGATGAACTAGCAGTTGTATATTATTTAAAGAATAAAGGGAAGCTCACAACCATAGCCTTGATGTTGAAAGGCTCTCCTTGAGTGGTAATCCAAGTCCAAGCCAATAAACTCTCTAAACACTCCTCCGAGTCTAATGAATAGCCTCTAAGCACAAGCTCAACATAGGGGTGCAACTAGACATAGACCAACCATTTGGGAATGGGAGAGGAGTAATTTATAGGCTGGGAGAGGGAGTTAGGACTCCTCCAAAGATAGGATTAGGCCCACATCTCAAGTAGGTAGCTCATAGGGATGAGACCAAGAGGTCAAATTAGGAGGATTCGACTTCATCTATGCAAAACCACCTCCAGCTCGTCACTGTGGAAGCTTCTAGATCACGAAACTTCTCATCCTCTTTGGAAAAACTTCCTTTTTGAGACCATAGTGGGTATGCAAGGGCATAGAGAAATAAAATTTTTGGCCTAACACGATGAAATAGGTGATCATAGTAGTTTTTAGCTTCATAAGGGCAATGATCTTCATTTTAGGGTTTTAAGAGCTATTTCTTAAGGGAAATCTCCAGAGATTTTCCAAGAAACGTTAAAGGAGAGATCTGAGTTGTATACATGGATGAGTATACTTCATAATAATCATGTTTCAGGCACTTCAAGGTATGCCACAAGGAAGTGCAGGAGGCATGACAAAATACTGTGTAACACCTTGCTTGACCATTCAATGAATATCTTTTTTCATGTTGGTCATAATGTCATGCTTGCAGTCATCTTTTGGTGTTAGGCCCCTATATTACTAGTGTAACCCGTTATTGTTATTAGTAAAACCCACTTATTATATTGATGTACCCATGTACTGCCCATATTGTACTATTGTGCCCCATAGAAGCCCACTATTGTTATTAGTGTGCCCTTACATTATTATTGTTATGTAGGCTCTGATTATGTTATGACCCCTTAGACTCCTATATATAGAAAGGAGGTCTTTACATTTGTATCATCCAAGAATTGTTCATTTATGTAATTTAAAGGATGTTGCCCCCTCGAAGAGGCTGAATTCTAAGGCGTTGATCTATCTTTTGTATCTTTTCTTGAGCTGGTTTCATAACATTTGGTATCAGAGCTTTGGATTCTAGGGTTTTTCTCCTCCAAACAGGTCATCGTGGAATTTTCGCTATAAATTTTTTCTGTGACATTTCAAAAGTCCCAAAAAAAACCCATTTGAGAAGAAATTGTGCTGAACCTTGGGTCCAAATTTCAGAGCTTTTTGCGCGATATTTGCGGAGATATGATATGAGGAAGTTGGTGTTTTTGCAGACTCCTCAATTACATTCAAAAAAGGTGACCTGGGGAAAATCATCATAACTTTCTCTCTGAGCATAGGATTGAAATTTAGTAAGAAGGTACAAAAAGAGGACGGAATGTAGTTTCTTGTGTGCATTTTTCAGATCCAAAGGTCGAAACAGTGACTCGTGGCACATCGTACAAGTTTTCTCTACTGAACTAGTCTATAATCAAGTCACTGTGGGAGATTTCGTATAACTCTTCCTTGGAGAATCCAATTTAGATCAGACTGGTGGTGTTGGAAAGAGGAAGTAGAGGGCTACTACATGTAACAATTTCAGAACTTAAAGATCTGAAGGTACAAAGTTACAGTCATTCCAAGATCGAGCTCCTAAAATCAAGAAAAAGCAAGATGAGGAAATTTGATGGCAAGGATCCAGTAAATTGGATACTTCAGATGGAGCAATATTTTGATCTACATGGTGTTCCAGTGTTACAAAAGGTATGTATTGTATCTTCATAGTTAGAACCAGATCAATTTTTATGGTATAAAGGGCTTTGTTCTCGTAAACGACTTGTTACGTGGTTAATTCTCACAGAGGAAATGATAGCACATTATGAGGATACAAGGAGCAACACCTTCTTTAGAGCAACACTACAACAATTGGAAAGAGTAAAAGGGCTTTGTGACATAGTAGAAAGTAAAATTATGTCAACAAGGAAGTCTACCCCTCACAGCTATAAAGATGGAAGTGTTGTTTCTCCTAGCCTTCCACAACCTACAAGGGTTACACCACAACAATTGGAAGAAAAAAGAGAAAAAGGGCTTTCTTACAATTGTGATTGTAAATGCACTAAAGGTCATAAGTGTGCTGAGAAGAAATTATTTTACATAGAGTATGAAGAGGAGGAAGAAAAGGATCAAGAATCATCAAAAGAAGAGGATATATGCCAGGACCCCATCCCAAAGAAAGAAGAAATGAATCATACCATATCTTGTAAAGCATGGCAAGAATTACCACTCCTCAAACTCTCAAGATAGAAAGACATATCAAGAAGAAAAAGGTGCAAGAAGTGAAAGATCACATCGAGAAAGAAGAAATGAATCCAACCATATCTTGTAATTCATTGGTCAAAATTACCACTCAAACTATCAAGATAGAAGGACATATCAAGAAGAAAAATGTTCAAGAAGTGAAAGATCACATTGAGTGTCAAGAAATGAATCCGACCATATCTTGTAAAGGATTGGAAGAAATTACCACTCCTCAAACTCTAGAGGTAGAAGGACATATCAAGAAGAAAAAGGTTCAAGTAGTGAAAGGTCACATCGAGCATCAACAACATGTTCTCCGACTTTTAAAGGATAACGCCACTTCAGTGCAAAATCAAACGAAACAACAGGTAGATCAACATCATAGTGAAAATGTTTTGATGTAGGTGATTGGTATTTTTACTGCTACATCTCAAGCAAGCTATTTATGAGAAGGAAATGTTGGCAATACTACATGCACTTAAAAAATGGCGACCTTACCGAATGGGAAGACTCTTCAAGATGAGGATGTGGAAACATTGTTTTGTGCTATTTCTATTATCCAACCAAATTGGATAAACGAAGCAAGGGATGAATGGAAGAAGGACAAAGAAGTCTGGCCACTTATTCAAAAGTTACAAAAGATCCCAATTCAAACAATATTTCCAGAAATTGAAGAGGAAGGAAAAATCATATTGGAACCTTAAGCAGTAACAGAAACGAGAACCCAGCAACTACGAAATCGATCAATTTTAGCGTATCTCATCAGGTGGAAGTGCTTACTAGCAGAAGATTCCACATGGGATGACAAGAATTTTATATAGAAGCATGAAGAACTACTCAAGCGTTGAGGACAACACCTTTTGAAGGAGAGGGGCATGTTAGGCCCTTATACTACTAGTGTAACCCGTTATTGTTATTAGTACAACCCACTTATTATATTGATGTACCCATGTAGTGCCCATATTGTTACTATTGTGCCCCATAGAAGCCCACTATTGTTATTAGTGTTCCCTTACATTATTATTGTTATGTCGGCTCTAATTATGTGATGACCCCTTAGACTCCTATATATAGAAAGGAGGTCTTTTCATTTGTATCATCCAAGAATTGTTCAGTTATGTAATGTAAAGGAGGTTGCCCCCTCGAAGATGTTGAATTCTAAGGCGTTGATATATCTTTTCTATCTTTTCTTGAGCTGGTTTCATAACATTTGGTCATGCACAAGGTCCCTCTTCATGTGTACAAGTTGTATTCACTATGTAAACATCAGTTGCACTCACACATGAAGTTGTATGTATTGCCATGCAAGTGTAGTCATGGTCATTTAATGATCTATCACAAGAATCACACTTGTCGCTCGCACTATCGGTTAGTCATGATGAGTATATGTTGTCTTGATGGTTTGCAGCATCTTGTTTTCAAGTCACGTTGAGTGTGTGTTTTCATGGTCATATATGCAAAAATTGACTCACTCACACACTTAGTCATTTTTTTATGAAATTATGACGATCATATCACCCTCTAATAGCCGTACCTCAACCCCAGAATCAAATTGACCAACTGTCACCCAGAACAACAAAAGTGTCCAACAAGCCATTTCAATCTATGCTGCTCGGAAGCACAAAAACCAACCATCCTGTTGGTCAATTGGAGAATTTGACCAGGCAGTGACCCTGGGACTGACTCCCCTCAAAAATTGCAGAAAAATTGTAGAACTTTCATGCTCTGCTGATTGAGGAAACTGCATAGACAGGTCAGACAAACACCTTGTGTCCATCCCTATCTCCCTCAAAAAATTGCATAGTTTTTCCAGCTAGCCACCCAGTCAGTTGACTGATTTCTCAGCCATAAAACTACACAGAATTCATGAGCAGTCCCTCAGCTACCCAGTAGCCCGCTTAACTTAGAAACTACACAGAGGTGTTTACTAGGTCAACCTTCCAGCAATTGCACAGTTTTTGTCACCAACAATCCTGCAGCCTATTTCCATCTCCTTAGATGAATTATGCATTTTTTCCTGCCAAGCCCCTGTGCTACTTGCACTACTTCCCTCATGAAATTACGTAGATCTATCCTCCAGCTGCGCTAGATCCCATGGACAGTCACTGCTGATTTGGATTGTCCATCTCAATCTCTGAGTGACTTCTGTACAATTTTCACCAGCAATGCCTAGAGCCTTCATCCCAGCTTGAAAATTGCCTTGCCGGTTTCATAACCTTATCCTCTCTCCTAGTCACCTATATTCGAAAGTGAACGACCATCCATCATGGTAGACTAGGCGGTTTATGGATTTGATGTCATCTCATCATGAGTGATTGTAGATACAGGTACATGGATACGACATGACATGATGATAGAAATGATGAACAAGGAGAACACATGTAAGGATATTTTTTCGCAAACAGACAAACAAACAATGCATGTGAGGACATTTTCTCACAAATGGACAATGCATGTGAGGATTTTTTTTGCAAAAAAGATGATGCATGCGAGGGGATTCTTTCTTGAACAAACGAACTTGTGAATCATGCTAAAGAATAAGCAAAGGAGCGATGTGCACATATAACATCAAGTGAACACCAAGACCATCGAAGACTCCACACACCTTGCCATGTAGAGGTGAAGTTGTGATACACCAAGAGAACACCCATCACTCAGCAGCACTACAACTCAACATGCACACTAGTAGCAGCGTGGACATACCAACACTATTGTGTCCATTCATGTCATGAGTCATGTCGACCACATCACTACTGTGGGCCATACTATGTAAATCAACGTAATGTAACATGGAAGTCCAAGAGATCCACATGTCATACAAAGATTCATGTAAAGCTGAAGAGTCAAATAAGTCAAACAATCATGAGGGAAGTTGAATATTCACAAGGCACAGTTTCACCCTTGGCTATAAATACCCCCTCATTTGCACATGCAAGGGAATTTTTACCTTGGCTCCTCCTGTTAACACCCAGGTTGTTCCCTATGACTCCCAAGGGAATACGACCGGGGTAACCACTAACCAATCTTTGGACTACAGCTTCTAGCCCAGCTGTAATCAGAGAGGGCTCTCTCTTTAAGGTTTGTCTCTGTTCTATGGAGATTTTAGGCTAGTTATGGAGTGAAAGTTTTGGTTTATGTTTGGTTGGGAGGATGCTTTTCTGAAAGCTTTGAAATGTAGTTCTACAGGTAAAATTAGTCCATTGGGCAATGGAGTCTGTGGCTGTTGGTTTCTTGAAATCCTGAGTTTGATGCAGCTGGAGTTACAGGGCCATCTAGATACTTCATGAAACAAACTTTAAATTGTGATGATGGAGTGCAAACAATCAGTGAAAAGCAATTAAGAATTTTCCACTAAGCTGGGGTGTGGGAAAGGGATGTATTCCTCAGGAGCAAACTTGAATTCCTGAAACAATAATCACTGTGATGATATAGTGTGAAAGGGTAGCAATTAAGAATTACACTTTCATTACTATAACTGAAGAAAAGACATTCAAAATAGCTTAGATTGAGTTCAGGGTAATCTGTGATTAAATCCTGGAACTATTCTTTTTCTTTGCTATTAACTGTTTCAACACAGGAAACATGAAAGAGATATGAAAGATAACAAACACATGACAAAGAGTTACAAGAGAAACTCATTGTGCCATGAAATATGCAGGAATCCTACCACTTTCAGCTAAACAGCAGACAACATCAAGCAACACAGAGCTTTGGAAATTCCATCATCCTTTGTATTACTTCTCTGAGAGTTACAATGAAAGAAAGCAGAATGGATATGAACAATTTCTTACATCTGACGTCCAACCCCTGCTAACTAATGCGAGGGGGAATATATAGAAGTGTTTCATACAAAATATCTCAGGCATTGAGTCATATGAGAGGTAAAATATCTTCATTAACTCGTACAGAAATGGTAGATGAGAAGTTATTACAATCTTTAATACAATATAAATGCTCTTTACTCCTGTCAGAAGATTTTGACCCTTGGAGCTCACTGAGTCGGTTGAGCGCTTTGTTATAACTGCTGAATGACGTGTCTGTACAGCTTTGTCCTCCTGTAGCTTCTCGGCCCTGTCACCTATGACTGCCAGTGCTGCTCTGGTGGCCAAATATTTGTGCTGAGTTGGCTCAGCCTCTTTCTGCATACTTGCTGATGTGTCTTTATCTTCTTGTGTATGAAAACTTAAATTTTTTCCAAAAAGTAACAACATAATTACTGACTTTGATTTAACAATAATTGTATCAAATTATTCCACACATCCTGTGTAGGCAATTGATGCCTCAAAATTGACCCCATGGTCTCATCTGCCTCTGTATACTTGTAAAAATGGGGAGGCTCATCAAACAAGTGTGTGATTTCATTCATAATAAAAAATAATCTCTCCACCCTGTTGAAGAGGGTTTGTCCTGTTGCTGATCCTGTTTCTGCTGATGTACTAGCTGTCTCTACAATTTGATTTCCAGAAAAAGTGTTCACTCTCTTGGCATATTTTTCATGTGAGAGCAGCCTTCCTGATGGCTCCAGTAAGCTAGGAAGACCCCTGTTTTGCAATGCCATGAACCTGTCCTGGAATTTGTTGATATCTGCTTGCATATCCTAGGTTCTTCTTTCGAGGGTCTGAACCAGGTTTCTTAATGTCAGGACCCTTTTGATCATTGAGATGGTCTCAGTCCTGTTGCCAATTCCCATTTTGATGAACTATGAGCTTGTCCTGTAGTTCAGCACGTTTATCACTTTAGTGGCAATCTCAGGCATATTGCCTAGAGATGCCCTTGCCCGTTGGATCTCTCTGTGTTCTTTCCCAATGAGCGTTATTTGCTCATGGATGGCCTCAATGTACTCCCACTGATCTGTGATGGACTGGCCAATATTGGCCCATAAGATCCTTTTGAGCTCAGATGTCACCTTGTCCAGTGTGAGCTCCTTTTCTAGCTCAGTTATTCTCTTCTTAAGAGCCTTTACCTCCCTTTCTCTTTCAGCCACATTCTGCTTGGACTTGTCATATTTCTCATTGATTTTAGCCAGAGTGTCCTTGGCTTGATTTAACTTTGACATTTGAGACTCCAAGGCTTGAATTTCATTCCTCATCTTTTGCATGTCAAGGCTTTCAGCCTGCTCTGTTGTCGGTGCTGAGGTGGATGGTGCTGCCTGTTGTGTCTGCTGACTGGGAGGGGCAGTGGTTTGAGGAGCTTCCTCTAGATTAATTGTTTCTGGAGGAGCTTGTGAAGTTTTCCCTGCCTCCTTTTGCTG
>APFE030942577.1:3119-28345 GCA_000404065.3 Pinus taeda
CAAGTTTTCAGCTTGATTGGACCAAGCGTTGACCAAAGTCAACGCTGGTCAAACTTTCTGCGAAACCCTAGCAGCAGAAAATTGTACTACAGCTCAGTCATACGGTCTGTCCTCTTCGTCCTTCCCACGTGTGGCTGAAATTCGTCCTCCAGGTAGCTCGTACTCTTTAGGATGAGAGAGGAAGATGTGAGTTGTGTTGTGATGAAATTCTCTCCAACTTTTCCTGTATTTATATACATCAATGAGGGTGTGTGACACATCTGTTGGGCATGTGAGCCTACATTACAAAACTGGCTGACCTTGCACATATAATTTATTAAGAATAATAAATTCAAAATATAAGTTCTGCTCATCGGATTAAGACTATTTTTATATGGATTTTACACCTCTCAGAAAGAGGAATCCAACAAAAATATTAGCCTCTTAATCTGAGCATCAGAACATGGAGTTTGGACCTAGTTGTCCAAATTTAACAAATGTCCATCTGACATTATACAAAGGTATGATAGGCAGCTTGATGTATTTGGCTACTACTAGGCCGGATATAATGTATGCAATGACTCTGGTGTCGAGGTTCATGGAGGCACCCAAGCAGGCACATTGGCAAGCAACAAAAAGGATTCTAAGGTATGTTAATGGGACAAAACAGTATGGCATTTTGTACATTGCAACAAATGATTTTAGGCTGGTTAGTTACATTGACAGTGATTGGGCAGGAAGTGTCGATGATAGAAAGAGCACGTCAGGATATTTTTTTCATTTGGGTTCCAGAGCCATTTCATGGGCATCCAAGAAATAGCCAATAGTGTCACTGTCAATAGGAGAATCTAAATATCTCGTTGTAACAGCAGTAGTGTGTTAGACAGTTTGGATGAGAAGGATGTTGAGGGATCTTCGCCACGACCAAGAGCGAATGACAACTATTTTCTACGACAACACATCAGAAATTGGATTATAAAATAATTGTCATTCATAAGAGGACCAAGCATATTGATGCTAATTATCATTTTATAAGAAACTTGATTAACAATGATGAAATTGTGTTGCAACACTGCAGGTCACAAGAATAGTTTGTCTATATTTTCACAAAGCCATTGGCACGTGAAAGTTTTTTTTTATCTTAGAGAGTGTTTAGGAATTGTTGGCACGGGAAAGTCTTTTTTTATCTTAGAGAGTGTTTAGGAATTGTGAATTGTCGCAGTTGTGATTAAGGGGGAGTGTTGGAAATAATAATCCCAACCACCACCTTAAACACACTGACAAATACCATGCTTGCCTAGTCAACTACTCCATGGTTGCGATCTTGTTTCCCTGAGAAAGGGGTGAAGTCAGAGCAAAAGTACAACGCTGACCATTCCTCAACACAACAGAGAGTTGAAGGCACTTACTGAATTTTGGTAAATAAATATGGGCAGGAATTCACTCCACAAGTGTTGCTCACACTCCACAACACCTGCAAGTTCATAAAACCAATTATTATGTAAAATCGCCCATGTTGTGTATAAATAATTTTCTTTGTCATGTTTTAATGTCAAATTTGTATGTGGAGATAAATATGGATGTAAAAGTCGTTTGTAATGTTGGGCAAGTTAGAGAGTGAGAGTCTGTGAGGTAGTAAGGAGAAAATAGTGGAGAAAATATTGGTGGGCATGTGAAAGTTTTACAAACATTTACTCTACAACACCAATGATGCATAAATCGTAGCAAGTCTCTTGTGTTTTTTCACTTGAAGTTATAGCTTCCATTTATCAAGTGAATGTATTTACTTATGTTTTAATATATAACATAAAGTGTGACTTGTTGCGTTATGGGTAGATTTACCACAACCTTTTTTGTTTTACTTTATTTTGTCATGAATGAGTTCTATATTTTATTAAGCCTTTATGTATTTGTAATTACCTTACGCAACTGAATTCCCATAAGACTTACCTTGACACAACCGAATTCTACGCTAATCACCTCTCCTTTGCCCCCATAAAATTTTCCTTACACCTTAGTCAAAGTTGGTGGATGGTGAATGGGTTGAATTAAGAAGGCTACTACCCTTAACAGAAATCCGCTTTTGACTATAAGTAGATTTCCCTCACTCATCGGGTATTTTTACGTTTAGTTACACTATAAGCGCAGTTGGTGAGTGAATATAAATCCCTGCTCTGATCTTGTTCTTCCACACTTCTATCTCGAGTTGCTTCCTGTGATGCAATTCTGAGCACTTATTGTCATCGAAGGCATCGTTGTTAATTCGTCAACTCTCTTGAATTTCCTTGCTTTTATATCTCTCAGAATTCTGTATTCCTGAATTCTGTTGTGAGAGGATCAGTCAAAATTCTGTTGTAGCTGAGAGAAAATAGCGATTGCATAGCAATAGGTGAAGGAAGACATGGTTGTTGCAGTGCTGAGCCATGCTCTGAGTTTGCGAGAGCGTGTTGAGGACACGCTCTCTGAGCACCGCAATGAAATAGTTTCTCTACTTTCGGGGTGATTTCCACCTCCTTTCCCTGATGCATTTTTTTTATAAGTATTCAATTCCTGCATTTTCCTGCATCAATGCATCCCTGTTGCCTGAGGATTAAGCATTTATAAGTATTCGGTTCTTGCAGTAATGTATTCATGTAGCGAAGGAAATTGTAGAGTGACTTGGCGAAGGTTTTCTTCACGTCAATGCCACGGTGGTTTATGAATATATCATATCACTGATTAGTGGAATGAGTAGCGGTGGACAAGGAAGAAGCCAATGTAAATCAACTAACAGAAATAAAAATAGCAGTATTGTTGATGCTATGGAGATAATTTGTAGAGGAAATAAGTTAGGGTTTCTGAACTATAGATACATTGTTGGGAAGACTGTTGTGCCGTTGTCTCCTCCTATATGCATCAAACAATTTTACTGGTGTGTTGTTGTTCATTTCAATTGATTGAAATGTTACATTAAATTCAAATTTTAAGCCAACAACCATGAAGATATCTAAATCTATAATTGTCATTTACAGTCTAAATCTATCACTGATTTATTCATATGATATATCCAGCCGAAATATCTAAGAGATGTCATCATGTTCAGACAAATCACTCAATGGGACAAGGACAAAGAGCATCATGCTCTCGCTACCTTTCAAATCCTTTCATTTAGAATATAAGAAATAAAATTAAACCAACTACACAAGCAGAAACTTTGTTCTTCTGTGGTATGCTACCAAACTACTATAACAGTTCAACCTATCTTTAATATAAATTTAATTGCTAATAATTTTATTGGCAATAAAGTAATTGTGCAAAATAGTGCATTTGAAGCTAAATTCATGAAAACACAAAACACAAATAACCTAATTTCATGTCAACTTGTATGAATCATTATTTTGGGGAAAATCTTAAAAAGTTGGTAGATTGTCTGAAGAAATCAAATTAGGAATTAAAGGAAAGAAAGGGTACCATGCAAGTGTTTTATTTGGTAAATTGTATCCCTGAAAGAAGACCAAGGCTTCGGAACCACTGATCCTTTCATAATTTTCCAAGTGAAAATAGACGTAAAATAAATCAATGTTTTGTGGGCGAGCCCAGAGATCCTCTTCAATCGGTTGATCCCTCAACGCATCCAAATTAAACCATGAAACCCTAAATGCCAGCGAATCACTCCAGCATTTCATGTGAAAATATACAACGCATTTGAAGCAAATTCAACCATGAAACCCTAACTGCCAGCAAATCACAGCAACATTTCAAGGGAAAATATAAAACAAATTTGTAGCCAAGATGATAAGAGTTTAATCAATTCTAAAAATGGCAATCGATCTAGAGATCCTAAAGATCAGTGGCATGCCCAACTATTGTTTCGGCCTTTCATTTTTCTTAACTCCTCAACATTCTTTCATTTTTCTTAACTCCTCAACATTCATTCAAATATAGTAGCATACCCTTAAGGCGGGAAGAAAACGTGGAAGAAATTAAATTTTAAATTTGGATGATGGTCAAAGTTCTTAATCATAATTATTTATTTATTTTTAGAAATTTTAAAAACATTAATATTTCTTATGAATATATAAAACATTAAGGAATGTATATTTTCTATATCATTCTACAGTTTAGTTTTAAAAAATATATATATTTTTTATTTAACAAATTACAAAATAAGTATGTAAGTTATAATTTCAACAAATTTGGATTTGGATTTATATAATTAAACTAAAAAATAAATATTTTTTATAAATATTTAATTATTTAATATTACGGGTTTGTGTGTTATGAAAACAAATGAGATTTAGTTTTATAATTATTAAGTCAAACCTTAAAGCTAAAATTAACTTTTAACAATGTAATCCTCCATAATCAATTTGGATGTTGTTCATTGTTATGGTAATCAAATGAATCTCATGAGTTATGCCTTAGCCTAAATCCTCTGTAACCAATTTGGTTGTAGTTCATTATGATGGTAGTAAAAAATGAATCTCATGAGCCTGACCCCCACCCACAGATTGGTATATTTGTACTCAAGACACCATTGATCTTTCTCCATGAATCAGTGATATTGTACCAAGAAGCACCATAATGTATGGTATTTCTATTTCGCATGATTGTGGCACCATTAATCCTTTTACATGAGAATTTTTCTCCCATAGTGTTGAACTAAACATGGCAAGGCCCTCATGTGGCAACAAGAATTTCTCAGACCCTCGTCCCACCCTATCACAATATATCTTAGAATATGTCATGTTGGGGTGTGGTATCCCTAGTAAGCATATAGGAGTGTAGGGGAACACAACCTCAAAGACAATGGAAAGCCTAGGGGAAAGGTTTGTGCATCGAAGAGGGAGTCCTTGATTACATAGATGAGGTTTTCTAAGATTTTGCATTAATCAAATGTATATTTGAGGGGGAATTATGCTAGAAAAATAATACTTGCCTGAATTTTCATACAAAAGGCTTGATTCAACTTCAAATTCTGATACTTTGTGTTTACTCATTTTAATGTAACTACATGTAACTAATAATTTGCAAGTCCTTGTCTCATTTCATCTCATTTTATTTCAATTTTGAAGTGACTAAGACTTGAACCCCAAATCCTCATAGCTAATAATTACAAATGATTCATTGTCTCATTTCCTATCATTTTACTTCAGTTAAATGGAGAAAGTAGGCCTTGAGCCCCAAACACACACAATTAATCTTTGCACACTACAAAAGCCTCTCTCTCCTTGGTACTACACTTGGTTTAGATATAATTTTCTTAGAAGAGAAGGAATGCCTCACTAAATACCTTACATGTTAACTTAGCATCCACTCCCATTACATTTTCCAAGCATTGAGGAAATTAATGAAATTTGAAAATTCAATTTCACACTCATTTTATGTAATTGTCATGTTCCATCAATTTGAGTTAAACTCTACAAACAAATTAAGTAATTATTTTAATTTGTTTCATTTCTTCTAAATTAGAAAGTGAGAAAAATACAGATGTGTCTTTATTTTTAAAGTAAAATCGTCCAAAAAACTCATCAAAGACTAAAGATATGTTAAAACCTTTATGGAGCGAAAAATATTGTTGACATCCTCTAGAATAACATTACTTTTAGAAGCCTAGTCTATATTTTACCACAAATGCAAGAACCAAAGTGAGAAGCCTATTTTAAATCTTTTATAACATGATGAATGTATTAATAAAAAAAAATAAAGAAGCACAAAAAAAAAAAAAAATAAATAAAAAAATAAAATTATCTAGTATTATTTGAGATAGAGAAAAGTACTCCTTAGGCTATCTATGACATGAGTAAGAATTTCTACCCACCCACTTTCAAAATCATCATGGACATTGATAGATTAAAAAAGGAATTGATTAGTCTACCTATGACTAACTAAGAGTTATTCCCCACCTTTCCAAACTATCATGTACATTTAAGCTATTAGATTTTATCAACATCCTTCTATGATGCAACACATTACAAATTTCCATTATATTTATGTATAGATTTTATGAGTTGATGTACTTGTAAGGTGCATAAATTCCATCATAATTGTCCAAATACCCATGTTTCCACTAACTTAATTGTTTAAGTAAGAGACAAATTGTATTGTAGCAAGAATGCATCAATCAAACATTGCTCTACTCATAGTTTACAAACCCAACTAATTTTGCATATAACACAAACACATTCAAGACTAATCCACAATAAAAAACAATGCTCAAATCAATATCTTGATAGATATAAAGCTACTAGCAAATGCTCGAAACAATATCTTGATAGAGATCAAACTACTAACAAGTAATAGTAGTTGAGCTCAGAGTTAGCACCCTTTATGTGTGGTAACATTTTTGACATGAAGCCCTCCAAACAAGAGGCCACCTCAACATTGGCACAATAAGAAAATCATTTCTTGAGAATTTATAAATAAAAATAACGATTATAATCAAATTTCAAGGTTAGAAGAACCCTATGAGATCCCTTTGTTTGTGAGAAAAGGGAGCCCCCATCCGTGTAGTTATTTAACTATTAAAATATCTAGAGGTGCACATACTCTACTCCACTCTAGATTTGAACATGGCACCTCTTACAAGAAACACATTTTTTTAACCATTGGGCCCACTTAAACTATATATAACATAAGCATTTTGTACTCGATGTAGAAAAGGAAGAAAATATTGAAAGATCACTATTATTACAATGGCACTTCAATGTATTGGTGATTTTGAGCACATGCAATGTCCTCGAATTGTGCACAAGAAAAAGAAAATTGCAGTGCTTTAAGTGTGAGTTGGCATGGTTGCAGTGGAATGCAATGCCAAGAACCCAAAAAGACCTCAACCCTTAATAGATTCCACACAGACTAAGATTGGAAACTCATTATATGGTTATTTTTGTATATTCAAACCAACTGTCACATATTGTGATAAATACTATAATAAATTATGGACCATAGTTTCAAAAACGTGAAGATAAAAGTAGCATAACAAATAAATGTGTCATTTCAAAATTCAAACCATCAGATATCGTTAAAAATTTAAGAGTCGCCTAAATTCCACAAATAATAACACAACATGAACGAAATTCCAATATGAAAGGCAGTTCAAAATGAGTTAAGTGGGATAAGTTTAAATTGTACATGAGTAGCTTAAGATGAGTTATAATGAGTTATTAGGTGATCAGGGCATAGTATAGTTGTAGTAATAGTTGTAGTGGAGGAAGGACTTGGTTGGGTTCCCAAGTCACAAAAAAAGCATGGGTACTTGTGAGGGCATGATAACTAAGGAGTGTCAGGGCATGCCAAGGAATGAAAAGGCATGCTAACACATGTCAGATAGTGTCAATGCATGCTAAGGAGTGTTAGGGAGTGCCACGGAATCACAAGGGAGAACTAGGTCAAAATGCATGGAAATGAAACAAAAAAGAGTGTGTGCCAAGGAGTGTGAGTGAATTCTAGGTGTCCCAAGGACGAAGTGTGCTAGGAGATGTTCATAATAGGACTTGCATGAGGAAAGCCTCTGGTTGTAATAAGGGGCTAGAGAAAGTAGTTTCAAACAAAAGGAGGCTTTAGTTCATATTAAATATAAATTTTTAATATTTAATTAATACATTTTTCATATCAAATATAAATTTTTAATTAACATATAATTTATTGTTTAATTTGTTTGAAAAAATATAATTTTTTCTGTTAAATATAGTTTTATAAAATAATACAAATGGTCTTTTCATCTCACCAAGTATATTGTCTATTATTCTCGCTTTGTCCTCGCTTCTTCGAGACTCAACTTCGATCCTAGTATTAGGTGAAAATCCATTATACTTAGATAATGTGTCAGACCGCTCCAGCAAGTTGCTAACTATCAAAAAATGGATTCCTATGCCCAACAAAGAACAAGGACATCAACATGACAATATAGAGATCACACCTTGTCTTAAATTTAGGAAGATATAGTCAAGGCAAAATGAGCCATCATTGTGGGGAAGGAATTTTTGTTATGTATCGAGATTGTAAGTGAGTTTGTTAAGTGAATACTAGATGTTGGGCACACTAGAGGAGGACTTAATTGGTACATGTTGGCATTTATTTGCACATGAAAATGATGTTGGGGAGAGTTCTACTCAATAGAAGTGAAACTCATCAAGGGATCTTGATGATGCTCAACAAGTTTTAAATCATGGGTCACGGTTTGGATCGACATCTTCAACGAATTGAAGACCACTTGGACCTCCTTGCATATTTGTGTTGCTTGCCAGAGAGAAGCAAAGATCCCATCGTTGTCAGGGTATCAAAATCTCCAAAAGCGAGTTGATGACTTCTGCCCATTTCACTATTGGTTTCTTTCAAGATAGTTTCTACAGTTATCTAGATCTATTTGTTTTAACTACTTTGGGCTTAAAGACTGCTATGTAATATTTTTTACTTTTAAGAAAGCTTTATGGATACTTAAAAAGCTATGGTTCTGCCACTGATATAGTTTCCTTAGTGATAAATAAGATTATAACCATATATACATTTTCTTAAGCCTCTAATGAAATGCATCATCAATAGCAGAGGTTCTTCAATGACAAGAACTCGACCAAACTGAGCTAACCCTCAAGGTTAGCTCAGTTGGTCGAGTTCTTGTCGTTGAAGCACCTTTGCTATTGAGAGGTCATGGATTCAATTCTCTTGACACTTTAGAGTTAGGATCTGTGGTTGAGTCGACATGATGTGAACCATTCACATAGATCAACATTTTTACATAGTAGGAAAACACATCCTAACTTAGTTATCAAACCAACAGTGGGAACAACCATCACTGGTTGTTAATTGTTGATGTAGGCTAACTCATAAAGTCACGCCACCTGGAATTCTGCCTTGGTGGTCTGTAAGGAGGCAAACTTTCACTTCTAATGATTATGGGTCTTGGGCCATTAAATTATTTCCTTATGTCCCACGAATACAAACTATTAGCCAAGTAGAAATAATTTTAGGGCATACTCCAACTCATTATCATTTATTTGCCTAAGAAAATATAATTTCAAATTTAATCTTTTAATTCATATATTAATATTTTCAGTTACTAGCACAACCATGTAAATTAAGTGACTAGGAAATGTCGATAGGTATCAATCCATAATAAACATCAAAGCACTTTATTAAATATCTCATGCTGCTAAAATTAAAAAATAAATAAAATAATAATAATAAATCATAAAAAATAGTTATATTATAACTTTATTTAAATTATTATCATCATTGATTATAAAAATAATTAATATATAAGATAGACATTATGCATTTAAAAACATGGAACATTATTCTTAACCATGGAGATTTACCCTTACTTTATCATGGAAATTCTTAATCTGTAAAGAGGCTTTGTTAGAATATCATGGGCCAATACCATGACTTATCAACATCACATGCCCAAAAAATTATAACCTACTTCATAGGACAATTATTCATAAAACATTTTTTAATTAATGAATTTAATTAAAAGGGTAAAATTATTATAACTATTTTGGAGATAAATCTCAACTTTTGATTTGTGTATACTACAAACAATATTTTAGAATATTCCATCAAGTTTAAATCCCTACCATCCACTTAATAAAATTATTAATAGTTAAATTAAAATTCAAGAAGTCTCGTTTCAAAATAGACATGACTAACGATATAATTATATCACATATCCAATAGGAGTATTCTTTAAGTGAGGCATTTTGGAGTTTTCTACGGATTTTTGGTGGGAATTTGACAAAAACATTTGTGGCCAAATATTGATTTGTGTTTTTTAAACTGGAATTTTTACTGCATATATAGGTTCAACACCCTAAAAAAACTTGTGAAGAGTTCACCTGTAAAACTTGTGATTTCAATGAATCCATGTTGGATTCTAGACAAACTAGATCGAAAAATAAACTGAATTTTTTTCCAAAAAGTCGTACTTAAAGACTACTTGTATCCAATTAACGTCTTATTTAATATATTAATTGAGTAGCGTCATTGGCATTTAAATGGATGTCTTGGTTGTAATTCACTAGATGGGTGTGTCATTTACATAAGGATAACTTGACAGAATAATTTTTTCGAACAAAAAACCTGAATATTATATATATTATTTCATAAAAAATTATATTCCCAAATAATAAAAGGCATATCCTAACAAATAAGCGAAATGGATTTCTGGTCGAAATCCAACAATACCATTTGTAGTGAAATTGTTATTTCTTGTTGTTTAAAACACTTTTGAATGCATAAATGGATTTAATGCCTTGAAAAACCCTTGAGGCACTAGATCTTTGCAAATGAAACAACTTAAAATTATCATTTTTAAAAATTTGTAATTGATTTTGAACAAAATTGACTAGAAAAAATGCTCGCAAAAGGTTATTTCGTTTATTAGTTAGACTACGTGAATAATAAAATAAGAAATTAGTGGTTAGTTATTATTAATAATTAAACATATATATAATAATGATAATAATTTTTAAAATTGCAACATTAAAAATGATAATTTGTATTATTGACAATAATACTAAATGTTGTACATCCTCGAATGGGGTGACATGTGCTAGCCAAGAGAGCCAGGTTACCACTGCCCCACCTGGCAATTATGTGGGAGGTAGTGGCAACATGCCCCCTTGTAGTTGTTAAAGTGGCCCTAAAGTGAACATTCATTTCACCTTTCGAGAACGGAAGATGGGAAAATGCTTTGATATGGGTGGGTGTCACGCCCCTATCCTGGTGGTAGTCTTCCAACCACACATAAGTGGGTGCGACGCCGCTACACTTTTTCTTTTCACCAATACATTGTTAATATATGTTTTCATTGATGTCAATAGTTGATCGTCAATATGGAATTAGATGGGATGGAAAATATTCTTAAGATGCCAAATGATGATATCTGTCAAGGAAGATGTCAAGTCACTCATGAAGAAGTGCCAAGTACCAAGTACCAATCATGTACCTTGATGATCTAGAAGCTCTTGATGACTATGTGGACTACCTTGATGAATGACCACACTTGATGAAGGACTAGATGATGGTCTTGATGATGGTGTGAAGCCATAACCTTAAATGTCCTTACCTCTTGTGATCTCAATGATGGGAGACTACAGGATGACATGATGTTTCATATGATTGTTGACATATCATTTCACTATGACTACACTAGTATATGATGACATTGTTGATGCGTCATGCTACATGGATGTTGCACTCCTACATAATGACTTTATGATCCTATGATGACATTGATAACAATGAAGAAGCCAAAGAATGAAGAAGTCATGCTATCCCAAACATTCCTCATGTTGTCCCAAACTTTTTATGCATAAAATTTAAGGACACTCACAAAGAAAAAATATGTTGGACACCTTGGAGGCATCATTTCAAAATGGATCCTAGACCATCTTAAATAGGAGTTTTTCCTCTTTCTAACGAGCCTTTATTTGCCCCAAAACTCCCAATAGTTTGTGAGATATTGAATTTTTAAGTTAAGGAAATTATTCCTAGTAGTGAGCCTACCTACATTTAGTCATATAAGTCAACCTCACTTTAAATAGACATGTCCCTTTAGTTATAAATGAAATCTCTATAAATAGACGTCTAAACACTTCATTTTGATCAGCAATTCAGGCAATAATTCAAATATACGAAGTACAGAAGAAGACAAAAGATTAAGGAGAAAAAGGAGACTATTGTTTAGGATGAAAAAAGGATAATTCTGTTTGCGCATAAAATCTTGGTCGAAGCTTCCGTAATTGTCATGTTCGAAGCTACCATAGTTGTCGTGGTCGAATTTGCCATAGTTTTCATGGTCGAAGCTGTCATAGTTTCTGTGTTCGAAATTGTCATAGTTGTCGTGGTTGAAGCTGTCATAGTTGCCGTGTTTGAAGCTATCGTAGTTTCCGTGATCGAAGTTGTCATAGTTTCCGTGGTCACAACTGTCGTAGTTGTCGTGGTCGAAGTTGTCATACTTGCCATGGTCGAAGTTGCGGTAGTTGTCATGGTCGAATTTGTCATATTTTTAGTGGTCGAAGCTACCATAGTTGTTGTGGTCGAAGTTGTCGTAATTACTGTGGTTGATGTTTTTGTGGTTGAATTTATCATAGTTGTCATGGTTGAAGTGTTGATCTATTGGGATTGGACAAATAGAGCTTGTTGAAGTCTTCTCTTGAGAACAAAATAAGGCAGAGTTGGAGAACTTTGTGAAGCAGCATATTGACGATTTGTGGAGATCATTGAAGCCATCATGAGGTGAACTTGAAGAATTTTTTTTTGGGTAACATGAATAGCAGTGGTGACACCTTCATGTGAAGAATATTGTTGTAATTGATGATGTGACGTGGAGACTAAAGGAAGGCATAGCTGAAGATTGACAAGGCTTGTTGAATAAGACATTGGGAATCGTGAAGTAAAACCAAGTACATCTTAATGAAGTGAGGTTGAGGGTTGGAGCCCAAGAGGTTGGTGCCTTGAAGGATAGGGTAGGAGCCCTATAGGATCGGAGTCCTCAATAAACCAGGTTGGAGCCTGAAACAAATATAGGGTTGGATCCCTTGGGGTTGGTGCCTCATAATTGACAAGGTTGGTGCCTTGGAAAGTCCAAGTTGGTCCTTGGCAAATATAATATTGGTGTCCTTGGAGTTGGTGCTCCTAAACTCAAGGTGTGTGCCTTGGATAAATAGGGTCGAAGCCCTAGAGGTCAAAGCCTCACTAAAGTCCAAGTTGGTGCTTGGCAACAGGTTGGAACCAGGGATATTGAAGATTAGTGTCTTCATTTAGGGTTGGAGCCCTACATATATTGTACTTGATTTATTGTAAAGAAAAAATTAATAAAAACATTTATTCTTATTGTTCATTTTGTGTTCTAAATATAAGTGATCTAACTGGTAAAAGTAACAATTGAAAAGAAATATTGATTCACCCCCCTCTCAGTATTTCTAGCAATTGGTATTAGAGCCAGTACCTTCACTCAAAGCCTAACTGCTTGAAGGTTGATCATTAGAACACAAATGGCGAAGCCAAGGAAGAAAGTTTCCAATCCTCCTAAAGATGTGTCTCCCTCAACCACTAAAATTGAAGTCAATCAATTTGTGAATCCTCCATTGTTCAATGGAAACTTTGATATATGGGAGGAAAGAATGAGGAATTTCGTAAAGACTCAAGGCATTGAAGTCTAGAAATCAATGATTGTTGACAGCACGATGGATGGAGAATCCAAGGAACATAATACAAGAGCAACGAAAGCAATCTTGAATGGGATACCCGATTCTATGAAGGCCAATTTTGAAAAATGTTCGTCAGCAAAAGGAATATGGGATAAACTTCATGATCTTCACTCAAAAGGAGCATTGACAATGATCTCTAGTCAAGAAAATGATGGAAAACAAGAAGGAAATACAGAGCCCATTAAGGAAGGTGAAGGTAAGAGTGATAACATTAAGGCTAAAGAAGAGCTAGAAGATCAAGAGAATGAAATTCTTTTTAAAGAATATCTCCTCACTAAACTTATGGCTACCATGGAAGAGATTAACAATTTGAAAAAGGAAAATGAGGAACTTAAGAAGAAGGCGCAAGTTGGTGACAAGGAAAAGACAAGGAAGGAAGCTGACCTTGTCAAGCTTCAAGTACAAGAAATAGATGAGGAGCTCACTAAGATTAAGGAATAATTTCATCAAAACAAGAGAAAGCATTATGAAGAAGTCATATCCATGACAAATCAATTAGATAAGGCAAAGAAACTAGAATATACCTTGTCAAGCTACCTTGAACAAAGGCACAAAAGCTTGAACAAACTTGAAGCAGAGATTGGTCAATACAAGGAAGAGGTCTCCTCCCTTAGATCTCAACTAGAAGAAGCAAGGAAACAAGCACAAGGAGCTGAGAAGGTGATGGAATCTTTGAAATTCATAGAAGGACAAGTTGATGAAGCAGAAAAGGAGAGAAACACCATGATATGCCAACTAGAAGACAAGGATGATGACATGACCAAGTTAAAATCAGAAATCACTTCTCTTAAGGCCCAATCATGTGAAGCAACCAAGATGATAGAATAAATGAAGAAGCAACTAGTTATGAAAGATGAAGATTGTGAAAAGTTGAAAGGAGAAATTGTCTTTCTTAAAAAGGAAGTTGACCTGCTAAATAAGTACTTGAAAAGCTCTCAAACCCAGATGACATCTTAACTCATCAAAGGTCTCCCCTTGATAAATCAGGTCTTGGCTATGCAAGCGAATCCTCAAGAAAGAATGATAATGCTTCAAACAAGAAGGATGTGAGGAAGGCTGGAAGAAATATTGATGCTCCAAGCAAAGGAAAGGTTCAAGTTGATATTGGAAGAAATCCCACTCCAAGAAGAAATGCAAATAGTGTCAAGGATGCAAGAAGCAATGGTTATCATCAAAGGATCCTAAGGAAAAAATACTTCAGAATTACATCAAGGAAACCTTCTTCTCCCATGTAACAAAGTATATTTCTTGGTTCTTACTATTCTTGTACAAACTTTGGGCACATGGCAAAATATTGTGGGGCATATCACAAAGATAAATATAATGGTCCACGTCAATCTCCAAGAAGAAATTTTGCAAGAATTCATGAATTTTTATACATGAACAATATAGAGTGCTTCAAGTTTCATAACATTAGACATGTGGCATGTGATTGTAACTTGACTTGGGCTCATACACAAGCTAGAACCATACCAAAGAAAAAGGTTACACAAGTAGGGAGAAGGAAGCAAATACAATCTGGAAGTCTCTTGAACTCTCCACCCAAGAACACATGTTGTTGACTTGATGCTGTCATCCTTGATATTCCAAGTATTTGATGGGGAGACTCTGCAAAACAGAATACCACGCATACAATTAGGGGGAGATTATGATGATTAAGCACTCTTGTAGTAGCTATCCATGAATGGGCCCTATGAAATCCTTGATGAGCCACTTGGGCATTAATTCTTTGATAGATCATCTCTCAAGAATAATCCATTGAAGAACATACTCCTTATTCATCTGATGGACTTTTAGCAGGTAATATTTTCTGAGCTAGAAGAGGATGTATAGATAGGGGGGTTGTTTCATCACATGAAGGAATATAAGCGCATCTATCATGGACCATATTTCCAGAAAGAAAGAGCAACATGACAGGGGGAATACTCGAGCACCCTATTTTCAATTGATGTCAAAGGGGGAGAGAATGTTGAAAAGGCAAGAATATCACCATCAATGACAAAGGGGGAGATTGTTAATCTAGGTTGTCATTGATGTCAAAAGTTGATCTTTAATATGGCATTGGCTGGGATGGAAAATATTCTTAAGATGCCATATGATGATATCCATCAAGGAAGATGTCAAGTCACTCATGAAGAAGTGCCAAGTACCAAGTACCAATCATGTACCTTGATGATCTAGAAGCTCTTGATGACTTATATGGACTACCTTGATGAATGACCACACTTGATGAAGGAATAGATGATGCCCTTACCTTTGATGGTCTTGATGATGGTGTGAATCCATAACCTTAAATGTCCTTACCTCTGGTGATCTTGGTAATGGAAGACTACATGATGTTGCATATGATTGATGAGATATCGTTGCACTATGACTGCACTAGTATATGATGACATTGTTTATGCATCATGCTACATGGATGTTTCACTCCTACATAATGACTCTATGATCCCATGATGAAATTGATAACAATGAAGAATCCAAATAATGAATAAGCCATGTTGTCCCAAACATTCCACATGTTGTCCCAAACTTTTTATGCATAAAATTTAAGGACAGTCACAAAGAAAAAATATTTTGGACACCTTGGAGGCATCATTTCAAAATGGATCCTAGACAAGTGTTCATAATAAAGCAACAGAATAACTTATCAATAATTATCTTCTTCAATTATAATTAATCATTATGTGGCGGAAATCACAATACTACCACAAGTACACCCATATATACTTGGGAGGGGCAACTTGTTGAAGAAAGTGTAACTAGGTTCGGGCTTCATAACAACTTGTAATTATGATTTTATGTAAAGAAGAAATAAATATATTTATTGTATTCCTTGAATCATCGGTTTCATGAGCAAGAAGTGTTTTTCATAGGTCAAAGACTTCTTCTCGATGTCTTTAGGTATTTATCATATTGTCATATATATATAATTCAAAGTCTATGAAATGTTGTTACACTTGTAAGAGCCCTCCAGAATGGACAAGCACAGTCATCCTCACAGCATCAATATATATGTTCAAACTTCATGTCAGCTTCAATAAATGGAGACACAACCTTTGGAGAACTTCATATATATATATATATATATATATATATATATATATATATATATATATATATATATATATATATATAATATAGATTATAATATATATAGATAGATATACATATACATAACATATAGATATAAATACATATACAATACATTACGTTAAGCATAGCAAAAATGACACCGGCTTCAAAGGACAAGTCCGCTTAAATGTATGACCCAACAACTATAAATAGGAACTTGTACCTTCGCATTTCCATAGTGGACAAACTTGACATATCTCCGAAACTTCGGATGGGTACATGAAAGAAAAATGCAGATTATACACAGAAACCTTCTTAACATATTCTCTGAGTTTCTCAGTGATCTAGGCAGAAATAAGAATGGTTATTGTAGTGATCACAGTGCGGATTGTTTTGGGGTAATATTACAATGATATTCCCCTTGTTGTCTCAAGCTTATAATCACTAAAATATGGATGAACAGTGGTGCTCAGTGATGTTCGATGATAGCAAGTGTTGTAGTGGTATGATCAATGATGCAAGGTACTACATGATGTTGCTAAATGTTACATGATGAAGGAATGATGAGGCCAAATTTCAAGGATAGATCACAACGTAGGAATATTGCAGTGATCATGTTTTGGTGCCATGAAGTAATCAAACAATCAAGAGAAGAAGGATGAATGTGTCTTGGTCTAGGAATGGAAGTATAAGTCAAGGGTCTTAGTTCTAGTCTTCATCAATCAGAATATCTATAAGAAGAATCTGTGCAAGTTTTCCTCTCAAAGAGTGAGAGGTTTTGGCACTGGCAGAAAGCGAATATCTTGTGTTCTTGTCTCTTTTGTTTTGGTAACTATTTGATGAATTGAAAAGACACACTCTAATAATAACAAGTGAAGAATTGTGATAATAAGAAGAATCTTAATTTCCCTAGATTCTTCAACATGGTATCATAGCTATGGTTGCAGCCTAAGGAAGGGCATAAAAGAGACACTTAAGGATCAGCTTCAAGAAGGATATCATAACAAGTTGAAAGAATTGAAAGATCGATCTTCAACAAGCAGTATACAATAGCAAGACAATTCGAGATCAGTCTTAGTTAAGTAAAGTCTCAATGCTAGTACTCAGAAGTCGAATCACTTTGAATCTTCAGATGGTTCAAACAGGTACAGGACCTCCGTGATGAATTTCTCCTCTATAAATCTCAATGAGCACAACAAAGTATGATATCTCAGCATTCTTGTGATTACAATACAATGAATGTCTCGACCTCCTCATATTCACATTCCTCAACGTGTGAAATAATGTCACCACGTAATATATTATTAGCATGATCATGATGGAGAGATACTAACAAGTTTTGGTATCTCTGTATTGCTAATATCTCGGCATAAGAATGATGGTTTCAAAGATTGTATAGCACTACTCAGTTTCGATGGAAAGAATCATGGTAATCCCGCATTAGTGAATTGTCTCATACAGAGTCTCGAATAAGAAACTCAACAATACTATAGTAATATATATATTCTCCACACAAACATGAAAAGTAAGATCTCGATAATAAACACACTTACATTCTCAATCAAGGAGCAGTCATGATCCTAACATATGTTATGATATCAGTAAAACTATGAAGAGACTGACATGATCTTGATAGATCAAAAGGCAGATCTCCAATACACATATCAATAAAATTATAGTGATGAATTCAGTGACAAGTTCGGGCTCACAACGCAGTGCACAATCCGAACGAACAACACTCATAAGACATCATTGTCTTGGTTCAATGTTACAGAGATATACTTGTCATAATTCTGAATCTTGTAAAATTATGCTCGGATCAAAGCATGAACTTGTTGATGTTAAAGTATAATAAGGTCCACTTGTGGGACGGAAGTATCACGAGCATGTCAACAATGTGTTCAGTATAGAAGGAGTCCAAAGTCATGATGCTAGAAGGTCTCCAAAGAAGTTTTCATAAAAGGATACTAATGGTTCATGATGGGAAGCTCAATTAAAGAATCATCAAGGTGAAGATCTCCTCTTCACATGCCAAGTAGGGAAAATTTTAGGGGCTAATATTCATAGGTGGGCTAATTTTCAATGCTTTTCCTAGATGAAAAAAAATAAAATATATATATTATATAATTATATATATATATTAATATACTATATATATATATAATATATTATTTCACCAATTTCCATTTTTTTCTAAAATGATTCACCCAAATTTATAGTACACCATTATTTACTTTAAAAATTGCCAAAATATTATATCAACTAATATAAAATGATTGGAAATCTAAATATCTCTACAAAAATAGCACCATTTTTTTTTTTCATATTAGGGACTAATAAGATTCGCCAAGGTTTCTAAACTTTAAGAAAAACTTCCATCCTTAAAATTTTCCATGATGCAAGTAAGTATATTTCATGTTTTGGTTTAATAACTTTGTTTCGCAAGGAAATATAAATATTGAAGGATAGTCATAGTCCTCATGAAAAAGGTCCTTGCATAAAATAAGGAGGATTTTCATAATCCTCATAGAAAAGAGAAATCATTAATGTCTATGGAAAGGTCTCTGAAGTTCAAACAATGCTTGAATGTATCAAGAGACTCATGGGAATCATATGAAATCACTCAAATGTCCTCACATGCTAAAAGAGGAGACAAAAAGAGAGATATATAAAATTCTAGAATATATACTCTCTAAATTTATAGTAAAGAAGGTCACATCACTTAGACCAACACAAAATCTTAGTCCTCAAGAAAATCAAGAAAGAATAAGTATGGCCAAGATTCAATGCTATAGAAATATTTTGGAAGCTCATATTACTTAAGATGGAGGAAGCTGAAGAAAAGGGCCAAGGAAAGAGGGAGTAACAAATTTCTCCTATGATTAAGATAGTATCCCTCACAAAAGGGGTCCCATCATAAGCTCCTAAATCTTGTGCTATAAGATATGACAATGATAATAAGATGCATCATGGCATCATGGAAGCATTAGAAACAAGAGCTCGTGATATCACCATGGGAATCATGAAAGACAAAATCCATGGTAGAGAAACATGTATGATATAGCCCTTGGGAACCTCAATGGACATTGAAGGAAGGGAAGTCATCTAAGACAAGGCTCATCATACATCAAGTCATAAAGGAAACATATTCCAGTTGGGGATATACAAGATCCTCAAAATATTGTGATGGAATCCTCATCGAAGAGTTCACTAATCTAGAAAGGAAGCAAGTGTTTCAACGGGAAATCCAACTTAGGGAATCCATGAGATGATGTTGTAATGACATAAAGCAGATCAAGCGATTGAATATCTCTTCAATCAAGGAAGCTATTGGAAGAAGCCTCAATGCCCTGAAGGTAAAATAAGGTATGTATGCTTGTGTTTAAATGAAATGTCATATGGTTGCAGGTAACATGGATCATTACTTCTATCTTAAAAAGCATGATCAAGAGAAAGAATATATCCTCCTCTAAAATGATGTAGAAAGGCATAAATCACACTAGATGAAATCGACACAATATGTCCTCATATGAAGTATGAGGTGGTTGAGTAGAATTAAGAAACTCTGATTGAAAGCTCATGGGAATGGAATGTGTGAGGAAGGAAGAGATATTGAGATATGCGACCATGATGAAGGCAAGTAACATCCAAAAGATCAAGAAGACTTGACTAGAAAATCTCCAGAAAAGATATAAAGACTCTAATGGAAAAGATGTAGGCCCTTGACAATGGATATCTTTGGGAGATGTATCAACTTGTATGCAGGATGTTGATACCTACAAAAAGATGTCATGATGAAGGGTCATCTCGTAAGGTATAATTTGATGTAATATGATGTTTTTATTTCTTGAATAATATATGGATAATGCAGGGCTACTCAAACAAGAGTTGTAAATACAAGTACAACTAGAATTCATGTGATGGATGGAAGAAGCATGATGAGAAAGAAGTAGTCACATAACGAAGGTTCGAGATATGAAGAAGGCCACTTTCCATGAAGAAAGGAATGACATGATGAACTAAGGAGGAAAGTGATCGATGGCTATTGCCCTACAAGAAAGAATCTCAACTAACTTTCATGACATTAAGGAGAAAAGTTGATCAAGCAGCTGAAGGAACTACGAAGAAGAAGTTGTTGATGTATGGAAGAGTCCCTAGCTAAAAGGGAGCTCTAACTAGTCCCTGATCAAGAGGGAGCTTGGATTATATCACCCCTGATTACAAAGGAGTGATAGTTGTATTTTTATATTTCATGTGTCATGCACTAGACCAAGACTAACAATCATAAGTCTAGGTGAAGGCCATGAATGGAAATGTAGACACGTGATATACACAATATTCTTGTCTTCACCTGGGAAGAAAGAATGGATGATTGGATATCATCTAGCATCTAATGCTCATTGAGGATGTGTAGGGCATCCAACATAAGAGTAGGCAAGAGGACCAATATTCTTTTAGGGTTGGGAACCCAAGATAAGAATAGTCCTAGAAGCTCATACTCAGTGAACACTCAGGTGGGTATATACCTTGAGAGACAATGATAAAGGTGTATATAATCATTGGTCTCACCAACATTGTGCTCTGATCTAATGAGAGATAGAGATTTCAATCAAGGACTTGGTGTGGAAACAATGTTGGTTACTATGATGCGATACATGTGACTTACCAATTTGATTCTTCTTATGAAAAATTCTTCATATTGAGAATGACCAAGTACCATTATGAATACCTCCCTAGTTAAGAGGGAGTGTTGAAGAAAATGTAACTAGGTTCGGTCTTCATACCAACTTGTAATTATATTTTATGTAAAGAAGAAACAAATATATTTATTGTATTCCTTACATCATGGGTTTCATGAGCAAGAAGTGTTGGGTGTGTGTTATATTCTTTCCACGACTACCACATGCACAGGGGGAAGCAATCCCCCCTGTATGTTGCGTTGAGAGAAATAGGGGGGAGTGGTTGCCCCCCTGCACGAGGTCTGGGGCAGCGCCCTGGGAAAAAAAAATTGGACCCTATATTAGGTGGGTGGACCTACCTATGGTTTTGTGTTGGATTTCGCACATAGTTTTAGGCATGATGGTTTTCTGTCCATGGTATTTTGTAAATCCGACCAAGGGAACTACGGTTATGTTCTAATCTATGGTTAATGGACTAGGGTTTATGGATGTTTCGGCATGTATATATATGTATTGTAACATTGAAAGGAATATAATGAAAAATCAATCTAGCAGTCCTGATTTTGGGATCCGAGGGAAAATATTTGTGTATATTTGTTTTATGTTTTATGCTCTCGTCATTGTTTATTTTCTATTTTTTAGAATTCGTATCCAGGTAATTTCTGTACGGGGTGAAAACCTACATTTGGTATCAGAATTGTTTCAGCTTCAAGGGGACGCCTTTGTTGCAGAGGGGTTTTTCTCGGGCCTATTGTATACCCTGTTCAATGGGAATTCTGTGGGATCGATTCTTGTGGTGAAAGAAGATGGTGACCAGTGGAAAGATAAAGATCAAGAAATTTAATGGTCAGAGTTTTGAGTTGTGGAAACTCAAGATGGAGGATTTGTTAGTGGATTAATATCAGTGGATCGTGGTAGATCTGGGTATCAAACCAACAACAATGTCAGCTGAAGACTAGGTGAAGTTGGATCATAAGGAAAATATTACAATACGATTATGTGTCTTAGATTCGGTATTGTGAATGTATTAGGGAAGCTTCGATGAAGGCTTTGTGGGACAAGTTATGGACTTTGTACCAATCTAAGTCTCTGGTGAATAAACTGTTCCTACGAAAAAAAGTTGTATAACCTGAGGATGAAATATGGAGACTCAATGACAAAGCATCTGAATGCATTTAATATTGTGGTAAGTTAATTATTATCTGTTGATATTAAAATTTCAAATGAAGATAACTGCATCAGTTTGTTGTGTTCTCTACCAGATTCTTAGGATAGTCTGGTTGCTGCAATAGGTAGCAATGCAATTGCCTTGCAGTTTGATGAAATATTCTCATCCTTGTTGTCGGAGGAGATGAGACAGAAAAATATGGAGGGCCAAAACGGTGACGCCTTGTTTGTATGAGGGTGGTCCCAGAACATAAACAAAAATAAGTCCTCGAGTGGGAGATCTAAATATCGAGTGAGATTTAAATCTTCGGGAAAACCTATAAAAGTGTGTTGGAGATGCGGAAAGGAAGGACACTTCAAAAGGGACTATAAATCTAAAGCTCCTGAGAAAGGAAAGGGATCTGATGATGCTCTTTTTACAAAGGTGAAAACCACCTCAGATGAAGGTGGGTATGTGTACTTGGCTTCTTCTTCAAGTACACATGTCGATCATGAGGCACAGTTGATTGACTTGGGTGCAAATTTTCACTTCACTCCCCATAAGGAGTGGTTCTGCGAGTATGATGATGGTGATGTCTTCTTAGGGAATGATAGGAAGGCTAGAATTGTTAGTCGTGAAAAATTCAAGTTGAAGTTGCAAGGTGGCAGGATTATAACACTTCTGGGTGTTCTGCATATTCTTGCTTTGGCCAGAAATCTGATTTTTGTAATCAAGTTGGATGAAGAGGAATAAGAAGATGAGGAGCCAAAAAATCCAACTATGAGAAGATCAGTTTGAGAAAGAAGGCAACTAGAAAGGTATATTCCATCTTCTTTATGTTCAAATATTGATTTATCTATTACTGATGATGATCCCAGAATTGTCAGGGAGGCAGTAGATTTAGAGGATGGAAAACTCTGGAAAGAGGCCATGGTTGATGAAATAACATATTTTCACAAAAATGAGGCTTGGGATCTGGTGGAGTTGTTGTTTTTGGAACCCATTGGCAACAAATGGGTGTTTAAGAAGAAGATGAATGCAGAAGGCAAGGTGGAGAAATGCAAAGATCGGTTGGTAGCAAAAGGTTATTCCCAAGTGCTGGGAATTGATTTTGGTGATATTTTTTCTTTTGTTGCCAAGGTTGGTTCTATTAGATTTCTTTTATATTTTGTTGTTGCTTTTGATTTTGAGGTAGAACAGATGGATGTGAAGACAACATTTCTTCACGGGGATCTGCAAGAAGAGATCTACATGAAGCAACCTGAAGGCTTTGCGGTGAAGGGTAAGAAAGAACTAGTATGTAAGTTAAAAAAGTCTATGTATGGGTTAAAACAATCACTAAGGATGTGGTATCAGAAATTTGATACATTTATATGGGGACTTAGCTTCACTAAAAACAAAGCATATCACTGTGTGTATTTTAAATTAATTAGTTACCGTGTTATTTATCTAGTCTTGTATGTGGATGATTTGTTGTTAGTTGGAAATGACAAAGAAATTACCCAGGATTTGAATACCCAATTATCCTCCAAATTTGACATGAAAGATCTTGGTGTTGCAAACTATATTTTGGGCATGGAAATTAAACGAGATTGGGCAAAGACGAAGCTCTGGTTAAACCAGAGGAAGTATGTCAAGACAATACTACAAAGGTTTAATATGCAGGATAATACAACGGTGAAAGTTACTATTCTTGTAGGTGTAAAGTTATCTGTTGAATAGTGTCCCAAGACACAAGAAGAGGAAGAGAACATATCACGTGTTCCATATGCAAGTGCAGTCGGTAGTCTGATGTATGCAATGGTTTGTACTAGACCAGAAATTTCACATGTAGTGGGAGTATTGAGCAGGTTATGTCAAAACCAGGAAAGGAGCATTAGATAACAGTGAAGCGGGTTTTCAAGTATTTGCATCACACTAGTGATTATGGTTTGTGCTACCAAGGAAGACCAAGATGAGACAGATTTTTGGACATATGTGGCTTTGTTGATGTAGACTGGGTTGGAGATGTAAATCAAAGAAGATCTACAAGTGGGTATGCGTTTAACCTATTTGGAGGTGCAGTAAGTTGGATGAGTAAGAGACAGCCTATAGTGGCCCTTTCAACTATAGAGGCAGAATACATAGCATCCACTCATGCAAGCAAGGAAGTAGTTTGGTTGCAGAGGTTGTGTTCAAGTATGGGGTTAGTACAACGAGCTATAAGGATAGACTGTGGCAACCAAAGTGAAATTTTCTTGGCAAGGAACCCTGCTTATCATTCAAAGACAAAGCATATTTATGTTTAGTATCACTTTGTGAGGGATATGGTTGAGGATAAAAAAGTCTTGCTGGTAAAGGTGGACACTTTGAAGAATACTGCAGATGCATTGACAAAGTTTGTGAGCACTGAGAAGTTCCCTTGGTGTAGAGAAACAGTGGGAATTGTAGGGTTGGACCAATGACTAAGCTTTCTTGTGGAAAGAAAACAACAAGTGCGAGAACGTTGGGTGTGTGTTATATTCTTTTCACAACTACCCCAGGCGTGGGGGGGCAATAGTCCCCCCTATACGTTGCATCAAGCGTAGCAGGTGGATCACAGGGGGGGCGGATGTCCCCCTTGTCGAGGGATAATCAAGGGGGTGGTAGCCCCCCTACATGGGGTCTGGGGCAATGCCCTAGGAAATTTTTTTTGGACCCTATATTAGGTGGGCGAACCTACCTATGGTTTTGTGCATCGATTTTGCACATGGTTTTTGGCATGATGGTTTTTTGTCCATGGTATTTTGTAGATCTGATTAAGGGAACTACGGTTATGTTCTAATCTAGTGTTAATGGTTTAAGATTTATGGATGCTTTAGGATGCCTATATATGTATTGTAACATTGAAAGAAGATAATGAAAAATCAATTTGGTAGTCATGGTTTGGGGATCCAGGGGAAAATCTCTATGTATATTTGTTTTATGTTTTATGCTCTTGCCATTGTTTATTTTCTGTTTTTTAGAATTCGTATGCAGGTAATTTCTTTACGGGGTTAAAACCTACAAGAAGGGATTTTCATATGTCAAAGACTTCTTCTTGATGTCTTTAGGGATTTATCATCTTGTCATAAATATATAATTTAGAGTCTATGAAGTGTTGTTACACTTGTAAGAGTCCTCCAGAATAGACAA
>APFE030942577.1:28700-57522 GCA_000404065.3 Pinus taeda
TATATTCAAACTTCATGTCAACTTCAATAAATGGAGACGCAACCTTTGGAGAACAAAAAATGTCGGCTCAACAAAAATGACACGTCGGTTCATAACGACAGGTCAGCTTAAATGTATGACCCAACAACTATAAATAGGAGCCTGTACCTTCACATTTCCACAGTGGACAGACTTGAAATATCTCTGAAACTTCAAATGGGTACGGGAAAGAAAACTGTGGATTATAAACAAAAACCTTATCGGCATATTCTCTAAGTTTCACGTTGATCTAGGCATCAAGAATATCAGTTATTGTAGTCATCACAATGCGGATTGTTTTGGGGTAATATTTCAATGATATTCTCCTCGTTGTCTCAGGCTTACACTCACTAAAATGTGGATGAAAAGTGGTGCTCAGTGATGTTTGATGGTAGTACGTGTTATAGTGATATGATCAATGATGAAAGGTACTACACGATGCTGCTAAATATTACATGATGAAGGAGTGATGAGGCCAAAGTTCAGAGATAGATCACAACGTAGGAATATTGTAGTGATCATGTTTTGGTGCCATGAAATAATTGAACAATTAAGAGAAGAAGGATGATTGTGTCTTGGTCTAGGAATGGAAGTATAGGTCAAGGGTCTTGGTTTTGGTCTTCGTCAATTGGAATCTCTATAAGAAGAATTTGTGTGGGTTTTCCTCTCAAAGAGTGAGGGATTTTGGCCCTGGCAGAAAGCCAATATCTTATTTTCTTGTCTCTTTTGTTTTGGTAACTATTTGATGAATTAAAAGGACACACTCTAATAATAACAAGTGAAGAATTGTGTTAATAATAAGAATCTCAATTGCCCTAGATTCTTCAACGCAACTCCTGTAAAGTCTGCCCAATAATAATATGCAATTATTATATAAGTATACAATATTTTACAACTAAGTTGTGCAGCCAACCGTTCGGCCTGCACACTTAGACAAGTTACTAAATTCGTGCGCCAACCATGCAATAGTAGTTGTCGTTGTCCACAGTACCCAAAACCCCAAAATAGTCTCTGGTACAATCGTGTTGCACTCGTTCAACCCCTACCCAAACTCTGCATGTTTCGTTCAACCGTTGGGCAGTGTGGACGTGCTACTTGATAAACTCTACACACAGCCTGCATTGTCGCAACATTGTCATTTCACATGAACCGAAACTCTATTCAGGCTTCCTGCCAAACCATTCGCACTGCACCCATTCAATGGTTCGCCTGTTGGCATAGGCATATAGCCTGCACACCATGTAGCCTATCCACCTAACTCAACTTTCCCACCGAACATCCTACGCCAAAACCTCGACCTGCCCTGCATGCAACCCAACCTTTGGCTTGTTGCTCCGCGACCTTCTCCTTATGCCTCCCTTGCTCATATTGTATCTTTGCGATATTTTAGAGAAAGTTTGATGGTTCCTCCAAGTGATCCGAACTCACTTTAATATATAGCCGCCATTCACAATGGTGGTACTCCAAACGACACGATATTTCGCCTGTTCAAAGGTGAGCTCCATGTCTAAGTATGGATCAGCCTGCCCACCAATATATGTGTCATCCCCACCTCAATAACGCCCATGTCGCTACCTATAAGCTTCCATCTTGGGTCAGCTTCACCCACTCACCCAACTCGCAACTCAGTCACGCACATGATCTCTAACTTTCATACTTCGATCACCCTCATGTCCAATATCTTTGATACTCCAATATCTTCATATCGTTGATCTTCGATGTTCCCATATCACCTAACTCCAATACCAAACCTTAGAGTCGCCTTTAACCGTGATCGTCAGTTTTTCGACTCTTAGGCGCTCGCCAACTCGAGGCCTTAACATCCTCCACCACTCTGAAAATGTTTTTGTCCTCGACAACACCATCAACATCTATCTTCACAAAGTGTCGCTAGCTCCAGCATCCACTATTCATGCTACCCAACTCTGCTCATCATCGCATAAACTTCTATCAAGGCTCATGACTCCATGAATGGGAAAGTCTCCTCAATCCATGATTATCAACCACATTTGTCGCAACATGGAAGTTTGGTCCCTCCAACTCAAGCTACATGCTCTCACTGCAACATATATCGTGTCGACTCATCATGTATCGTCATCATGTGAACTGTTGCCATGATACTCCAACTCAAACCGAATATATCTTCATACATTGTTGACTCCCATAAATTGAACTAGTCGGATGGTCAATCCAACCATCATCCAAATCCATGAGAATGCACCTCCTCATGCCATCATCGGTTGTTTCCCTCAACATCCTGTCACAACATCAACTCGATCAAGAATCCATCCCATCTCTACCAAAATATAAAGTAAGCCATGCTGAGGTCCATGAAGTAGTCTCCATCTCATCTGCAACATGTTGTCATCAATGCTAATGTCCATGTGTGGTGGTAATGTACCAACCAACAACATTCGTCTAAGCATCATCATCCATGTGTGAGAGGTTCTTCTCCTTAAATCGGTTAAGAACTCCTCTCATCAAGCCAATGATCAATGTGCCATATCTAGGTCCATGAAGTAACCTCCATATCATCTCCAATATGTCATCCATCAAATCTGTTAGAGGGGAAATTCTACCCCCGCCTCATCATCCATGTGCTACCTATGGTCATAGACCAATCAGCCACCATGTCTATCAAAGTGGTCAAGTCTCATCAACTCAATCCATGCCCAAGTGCTACAACAAAGGCATTCCACGTCATTGAAGCTTCATCAACTCCACAGTGTCTCATCTCTATCATATCCATTAAGTCACTCCTCATGAACACCCCCCATAAATGTGGCCAAAGGTATACATCCCATACTGCATCATAGTCAGGTACACCTCTCACCTCAACTCCTCAATGATTCAGATACTCCAAGACCACTATAATATGAAGTATCCATCAGTTGCAACTCTCTCAAGTCATCATGACCTCCCATGAATCATATCCATCCAAAATCTCGGCAAGCATACTTGACTCGGTCTCAAATGCCATTGCAAGATGCCTCTACACTCCATTTGGTATGAATACTTCCATAGGTTGCTCACAAAACAAACCATGGTCTTGTTGTACAAATGTGCACAACATCTCCATCGGTTCATCTACAAAGTATCTCTGTGTCGCATCAGCAAGTCCATCCGAATGAAGTCTTCCATGCTCCATCTATTTAACTCGATGCCCATGTCTCTAGTTGTCCATGTTTTCCATCTTAGTAGACTCATCAAAACTCTAGCCATCACATCCTTGTCCTTAATAAAGTTTAGTGCCCTTGGTCACTCAAACCTCATATAGTCATATCACATCATAGGTTCCTTCCATCATCATTGCCTCCACCCCTAAAGGTCCACCAAGATTGCCTCTTGGTCTCAACCATGAAGAAGTCCACCCAAGTATCATGTCATCATAACTTCGGTGTGCCCTCTCTCCAATTTATCCATGAGTCATGTCAAGAACATAGATAATTCTCCATATGGATAAGCATGACTCACCCATCGTAATGATCATCATGCTCCTCCCTTGTCATGGGCATTTGAACCTTCTACCATAAGGTCAGAAATTGCCCCAACAAGTTCTACAACAGTCAATGTTCCTTGCCTCTCCAATACACAAGGTCTCATCATAGTCATCCATGGTAAGGTTTTCCATTGCATTGGAAAATTTCCTTTGCCCATCCTCCAAAAGCTCTAATGAAGCACATGTAATAACAATACTTACTTCATCATGAGGCTCCTCCATGTGAGTGCCTTCATCCATCAATGTCTATAATATGTATGATCTTGGTTCAACTTGGGCAATCAATGGTGCCTCAAGTTCTTCCTCCATCATTGTCACACCTCCGACATCTTCTTCCTCGTATATCATGGCTTCTTCTTCTTTATTGCAATCTGCAGCTACGTCCTGCTCCATTGCCCAACCAAGTCGAAGAAGCTCTCCTTCAACATTTTCTTCCAAGACTTCAAGTTCATCTTGAATCTATGGGTTCTCTTATTTAATATGCCTCAACCTATATAAGGTTAGCAAGAGCCTCCCATTTCGTTCAGCTTGGCCCAAGCTTCAATACTTTGCCCCTGCTCAACTATGTCACACTTAGTCCAAATTCCAAGTGTCCAAGCTTCAATACCAACTAAAACCACTGTATTCGTATCTCTGCTTCAATTCTTCAATCAACTCGACTTGCCCTGAATCAAGCTCTGATACTATATGTCACGCCCCTATCCATGTGGTAGTTTTCCAACCACACATAGGCAGGCGCGGCACCACTACACTTTTTATTTTCACTAATACTTAAGTGTATGGACTACACCTATCATAACACTTAATTAATTTTCCCAATAAGTGTTTATAATAAGGTAGCGGAATCCCCGGATGCGGGTGCAAGCATGGCATAACGGCATGGGGGCGGGCTTCCCACTGGGCAAGTGGTAGCCCAGGCCCGCCACATGTCACCGGCATTTAACTCACGGAGTTAATACACCCTCTAGACACTTCCTCCGCGGCATTCGAACTGTTATGTCCTCTCCTCCTCGCGCGAAGTCTGCATTTCCGCCCTCCGGGAAACTTATGACGAGTTCTGGTTCGCACATGGCACGCCGCAGGTCTTCTCCTTATAATTACAGTGACTGCAGCGAGGTAATGTATTGTTTATGGCTTGTCTGGGTTTACGACTGGTTTGGTAGATCTGTGTTGTGGCAGGTTCCGAGAGACAGGAGCGGCGACGCAGCAAACCGGCTCCCTGCTCTTCCCTCCCCTCTCTCTGTGCTCAATTGCAGTTGCTGGTGGCATGCGATCAAGCCTCGTCCTGCTTTCTTGCCTGGGCCTTCAGTCATTCCCTGGTCTGCGCTTTGGTGTGCTCAATTCTGCTGTAGCAATCCCCTCCTGCAATTTCCGGTGCCTTCTGTTGCAATTTCCTATGACCTCTGGCCTTCTGTTGCAATTTCCTGTGCCCTCTGGCCTTCCCGTGCCTCTACGCCTCCGCTGCATTATTCCCAATCCATTATGCATCGCTCCAGCCTCCTCTGTGTCCACCCCGGTCTGCAATGCCTAAGGAAAGGCTACGCGCAAGTTGCCGCCGTGGCGGGTCTCGGGGAGGAGCGAGAGGTCGTGCCTCCATCCCTCGTTCCTCTGACTCGCTGTCAGACGATGCAAATAGTGCTCGTCGCCGACGTGGAAGAAGACCAGGGCAAGCCCAAGCCCCGACCTGCCATCACAGCTTCCATCCCTCCTCCCGCTTCAGCTTTCCCTGCCTTCTGGATTCCGACACATACTATGTGTCTGTCAAAATTGAAAAATGTGAGCATGAGGCTCAGGGACCAGCAGCAGCGGAACACAGGCCTCCGGCTCCAATTTTGGAACAGCCACCCTTGTCACCTGCACAGAGGGTCGGACCTGCAATTCTGCCTCCAACTCCAGAACAGGGGCAGCATCACGCGGCAAAAGCATCAGCGGGAGCAGTGGCCGTTCCAAGCACACCTGCAGAAGATAACGCGCCTCACACCGATTCAAGCGAGCCGGATCCATATGCTTGCCGAGTGGTGGAAGAGGTGCCATCAACCTCCGGGGACGACTGAACCGGTTCTCTGGGTTAACGGGTGACAGGTATGGCAATGTCTTTTGTTTCTCTGTTGGGTAATCACATGCCTCTTCTTCAGGGCTCTTTCGATATGTAAGGTTGGTGCGCTGTCTACAGCGGCACAACCTCAGTTCTTATGCTATGCTTATATATGCGGTGTCAATGGCGGAATCTAGTGTCTAGGATTATGTTTTGAGTCAGTCTGGGGGTACTGGGTTATGGTTAAGAGTTTGTATGTCGGAAAATATTTGGGTTTCAGGTCTTTTCTCCTCACTGTCAGAGTTTTGTAACAGCAGGCAAGTCTCCCAATCTTGGGGAAGGACAAATGCCTGGCTGGTCATGGTTATCACTGCTGCAAAATCCATCTCTGTAAGATGGTGCTATCCGAGGTCCGCCTCGTTGTAAACTTTTGAATTTTTGTACCATAATAGAATTAGTATAATTTACAAAAAAAAAAAATAAGGTAGCGGAATAAATTATCAATAATTATCTTCTTCAATTGTAATTCATCAGTGTGTAGCATAAATCACAATACTACCACAAGTACACACATATATACTTGGGAGTGGAAACTCCCGTAAAATCTGTCCAATAATAATATACAATCATTATACAAGTATATAATATTTTACAACTAAGTCGTGCAGCCAACTGTTTGGCCTGCACACTTAGACAAATTACCAAATTTGTGCCCCAACCGTGTAGCAACATCTGTCGTTATCTGCACTGTTGGAAACCCCTACCCGAACTCTGCATGTTTCGTTCAACCGTCGGGTAGTGTGGACGTGTTACCTGCTAAAATCTGCACACGACCTGCACTACCACAACACTGTCCTTTCACCTTAACCAAAACTTTGTTCAAACTATTCACCAAACCACCCGGACTGCTCCCATTCAGAAGTCTGCCTGTCGGTGTGGACATATGGCCTGCACACCATGCGACCTGTCCACCCGACTTAACCTACCCACCAAATACCCTGCACTAAAACCTTGACCCGGCCTACCTTCAACCCAACCTTCATCGTGTTTGCTCCGCGACCTTCTCCTTATGCCTCCCTTACTCGTATTGTATCACTGTGATATTTCAGAGCAAGTTTGATGGTGCCTCCAAGTGATCCGGACTCACTTTAATATATAGTCATCGTTCGCCATGGTGGTACTCCAAACAACACGATCTTTCACCCATTCAAAGGTCAGCTCCATGTCTAAGTATGGATTGGTCTACCCACCAATACATGTATTGGCCCAACCTTAATAATGCCCATGTCACTGCCTATAAGCTACCATCTCGAGTTGGCCTCACCCGCTCAACCAACTTGCAACTCGATCATGCACATGGTCTCCAACATTCATACTTCGTTCACCCTCATGTCCAATATCTCTGATACTCTGATATCTTCATATCGCCCATCTCCGATATTCCCAAACCTTTGAGTCACCTAACAATGTTAGGGCCAAATCGAGGCCCTAACATTGGGTGACTTGAGAACTACTTGATTATCATTCGGATGATGTTAATTCATTTCAAGTTTGAGGAGGAGGTTTCCAGGGAAATCCTCTAGACAGTTCGACGAAGGAATTTTGTATGCTGTTGTATCTAGGATATCCATTTCAAAATACTTGTTGTCAACGAATTTGGGGGGAAGCAGGGATTGTTTCCATATCTAGTTTGACTTTTGGTATGGTTTAATTTCCAATGTTCATGAATTGTAATTTGGGGTCGTGTCTAGGTCTCAAGTTTTAGTTGATGTGGTGACGTTTCCCTTTGACTCCTCCACTACCAATGCTTTTTCCCTCAACTATATTTTCAGAAGGTTTCTCTAGTGGTAAGACAATCTGATCTAATTTTGATGATGGGGAGACATCCCAGTCTTTTTCTTGTTGCATGCACATCATAAATTCCATGTTGGGTATCGAGTGCCTCACTGGTACGCTACAAGCTCGAGAATAGCATGGGACGATGAGGATTCATATATGTTTTACTGGCTTTTTCATGGTAGTTAATATTATTGTTCATCTTACACTCATGTCTTTATTCTATGCACTTATACTACTAGCTCAAATTGTATTGCCTCATTTCTTGTATTACCTCTCCCTGCCAACAATGCAAAGTTTGAAGGTAAATTCCTCCACCCTCTCATTCGGTCTTGCAATGTGGATTTCAGCTTGGTTGCTTGTTTTTCAGTCGTATATTTCAAATCCCAGTTAGGATAAAGCATCAAGGAAGGGCTATAGGTCTAGCACCAATCCATGTATTCCCTACAAATTATGGGCAATGAGACTATGGTTTTTGTTTCCATTTTATTGTGGTTTTCTCCTTCCATGGCTAAGGAAAATACTAAAATATTGGAAGGACATGCGGGTTCAAGCTCTTCAAACATCAAGCAATTGTGTCATTGCATTGTTTTTCCTACCTATTAGCTTTAGTAATCTCTACATGCATCATACTAGAGAACTCTGGTTCATTTTTTTTATCTCTTTGCCTCTCTCTCTCTCTCTCCAGGGACATTAAATGTATTTCCCATTGTTAGCCAACATAGGTCAACAAAACATCTTTACCATGGCAAGGCAACCTGGCAGAGTTTGACAAGGGGTTGTCTCATACCAGGAGCTTGAATGCACTACATAATACAAGCATCCTCTTCTGGCTTCAAGGGTCTCACACCTCCATGTGTTCAAGATGAGCTCATCAGCATGGAGGAGGAGGCCTCCTCTCACATGTCCTCTTTTTATTTCACGGAAGTCCTTATCAAATGGGTTGATTGAGCTCTAGATACTGGAAACAAGCTCGAAAGATACAACCAATATATGGAGGCTATTAATATATAATGGCAAATAAAATTTCTCATGGGCAACACCATTCTTGATCACCATGAATCACAGTTGGATGTCCTAAACTCTCTTTTGCATATCCATAATCATCTACGCAAGTTGGATAGAAGAGTGGAGTAGCTTGAGCAACACCTTGGCCTCCCCTTGTAGCCAAACATATCTTAACTGTCAGATTCAAAACCTACAGCTTGATAGTTATGTTTTTTAAGTTTAAATGTATAGTTTTGTCTCATTTGTATCGTATTTGGCAAGCTTGGCCCGCATAATAGCAATAGTTGTTTTAATTATGTTGTTCTCAAGTTTCAACTGCCTCTCTCTATCCTAAAGAGTGTCTAATTTTGGATTTGGTCCAGTCTCCTTAGCAAGAAACATGCTTGAATTTTGCAATCTCCTATATAACCCTTAGTTTTTCCGATTAATGAAATTTTTACCCCACAAAACTAACAATAATAAAAATATATAGAATAAAATTGAGTAACACACTTACTAAATTAAATGTTAATAATATAAAATATGACATTTTAATTCAACTAAAATATCAATTTTAAATTTTAATAATTTATAATAATGAATTTGTTAAAAAACTTAATAAAAGTAAATTAATTAATTTAATAACATAATTTTAAAATGTAATTATAAATCATATGTTGAAATGATAATTTAGATAAAATTATATAATAAAAAATTAAGGTATAGTCCAATTAATAAATGAAATAGATTGTTTGTTTTTTCTTTTCTTTTTTTCTTTTTCTTGTCAATTTTGTCCAAAATCTAATAGAGATTTGTAAAAAGAAAAAGTTCAAATTGTTTAATATGTAAAGTTAAAGTGCCTTAATCTTTTTTTAAAGTGTTGAATTTATTGATGCAGTTAAAAATGCATTTTAAATAACAAGAAATTACAACTTCATGACTGCCTATATAATTTATTATTAAAGCAAAACTCTCCAGCATATTGATGATAAACTTCATCAGAGATAATAGATCCTAGAACTTATGTGATTTATCTAAAAAAAATTACTTTAAAAAATTACAATCCTCTTCAAAATTGAATTGTTATATTCTTAAAAAAAAAAAAATTAATAATAATTTTTAATAAACTAAATATTAATACTACAAAATATAATATTTTATTTGAATTAAAAAATTGACTTTAAAATTAAAATATAATATTTTTTTTTCTCTGCAAAAGACTAAACTATTTTCTATTAACTGGTAAGCGTAAATTTACAATTGGGGGCAGCTGTCAAAGCCTGCACATCCCATATGTTACAAAAATTCCCCGACAGGGAGAAGCTGGGGATTACATCCATGAAACTGAACAGAACAACATCCATAGAAACTGAACAAACAGCCAAATGCCTTGGCTTTACAGACAAACTGAGAAAGAGAAAGAGAATACTGAGAATACTGAGAAACTGAGAGGGAGAGAGCTGAGAGAGCTGAGACCAAAGCAACTGCATCCGCCGCGGCTGGAGAATCTCCAAAAAGAACCAGCACCCAAAAATGGCCGCCCAAAAACCAAAAAAGGCAGACATAGATGCCAACCGTTCAGTGTTCGTCGTCCCCCTGTGTTTCTGCATCTGGCTGACACGCGTCATCGTGGCTGAGCCCTTCTTTACCCTGCTCTACATTGCCTTCTTGCTCCTTGTCTGCATTGCCAGCATCAGGGTCCAAGAAGAGGTTGATGCAATCGCTCAGAGGAGGGACAGGAGAAGGCGAGTCGACCTGAATAATCGGCACGTCCTCTGTTTTGGCTGCCATGGCAAACTGGGCCAAGGAGTGGTCACTGCTGTCGGAGGAATTGGGGTTTATGCAGGTTATTGGAGGAACCTGGTTGATTTCCTCCATCATCAAGATGGTAATTTGGGCAGAAACCAGGGGGCGGTTCAGGTTACTCTGGAATTTGAAATGGGTGGACTGGAAGGCGTTGTTGGGTATCGAATGGCGACCTGGGTTGGAAGCAGGGGAGTCCTCCGGAGGAGAAGTCAAATTGATGGTGATTAACTGAGGGGTGGAGTGAGGGCGCGCAGCATGCCTTTTGCTGCTGCCTGACTTATCGTCGGAGCGAGAACGCTTCCCCGACCTTTTCATGGTGGAGAGGATGAGGGAAATGGTCAGCAAAGCGGAGAGGGAACCGGGGATGCTCTGCGGAGTAGGCAAAGACCACAGACGAAGATGCAGGGCCGAACATGGATGCAAGGCCGAACAGAGAACAATTGAAATGCTAAAACTGAAAACCGAACCAGAGAAATTGCAATTGCCGCGAATGAGGCACTTACCCCCACCTGAAAGTTGAATTCTGGAACGAGGAGCGCCGACAGCGGTGAAGGTCTGCCAATTCGAGCTTAGACCAGCTCGACGGCAGGGCTCCCAAACCACCGAACTCACCATACACCGAACAGACCAAACATCAATTGCAGGCATAATGAAAATTTTGCCAAGCTGCGTCCTATAAATACCAATCCTCTGGGCACGTCAGGCTTCGCTTGCCATTAATGGCGCTGTCCTACACCGTGCTATGGCCATAACAACCCTCGTCCCACCTCCAAACTGTGTATGGGGCTCCACGCTGCTCAGCAGGTGGCAGCCTCATGCGTCTTAAGTGTGAATGAATGCCAGTTAAGATGGCATTAACACCCGGATCCAGGATCTCATCTGTAGCTCAGATTGCTCATGCTGTATGAGATTGTGAAAATCTTTCAATTGGGATTCTTGAAGGATTGATGCAGGATCTCTAGATATTACGGGTCTGCCGCATTCTACCCCCACATTGGCAAGGAGATCTGCAATTTTATTGCCTTCTCTTTTGGTATGTACAAATGTTATTGCTCGGTTGTTGTTGATCCAGTTTTCCATATACATTAATCTTTGAGCCAATCTCCAGCTATTGCAGATCTTGGAGGAGGAGGAGCCCTGAAGGAGCTTCGAGGCCATGTGTATGAGAATTTGTGAGTCTCCTTCTACAATTAGCGGGAAAAGATGGCGAGCCTGAGCAATTTGAAGTCCTTGCCAAAGACCTTCTAATTTGGCTGAATTGTTGGTGTCCCAACCATGATAACCCAGAAAAATTTCTATGTTGTTTCCCTTATGATCTCTGATTAATCCACCAAAACCTGAGTGTCCCGGATTGCCTTTGGAGGCTCCGTCAAAATTTATTTTAAACATATTTGTTGGAGGCGGAGTCCATGTTCCTGGAGGTGGCGCAATGAGGGGTCGTGAGCCTGTAACTATCTGATCTTGCTTTCTTTGAAACTCCCAGTTATTCCAGATTGATTGTTCCTGAGGGAGAGTTGGAAAGTCATCTTGGTACCAGGTTTTTAGGAAGATGGTTTCCTCAATATTGTGTTTTATGATTAGCCAAATTTCTTCCTTTGATTTGAACTGGTTTTTGAATATTTTGCCATTTCTCTCCTTCCAGATGGTCCATGTGACAAATCGTGGAATGAGTCTCCATAAGTAATTCAGAATCTTGCTTTGGTAAGGGTGAGGGTCCCAATTGCCAATGGTAGCCGTTATGTCCCCACTCGCCCCAGTTGCTTTCTGACTTCGGAATTGAATTCTTTGCCATATGTCCTTCGCCAAGGGGCAATGATACCACAGGTGTTCGATGGTTTCTTCTTCTTTTTTGCAGTTAAAACATATTGAGGGTCCTGTAAAGTTCCTTTTCCTCAGATTGTCCCAGGTTAGGACCCTTTTGTGGCAAAGGAGCCAAAGGAAGGTGGAGATTTTCGGCCAAACGGAGGGATCCCAGATCTTGTTCCATATCTTGTCAGGTCTGGACTGATCTTTGATGAGGAGATTGTAGGCCTCTTTTGTGGAGTAAGTACCTTTTCCTTCATAGCCCCACCTGAGAATGTCTGGTCCTTCTGAGCTTGGGATTTTCCTTTTTTCTAATTCAGAGTCCAAATTTTGCTGAGCTTGTTCGGATCCAGTGGGTATGATCTGTGAGGCCTTGTGCCAAATTCTGATGGAGTGTTGGGCCGTGGTATTCCAATGGCTGCCAACCTTTGTGGTGGGAGGGGGATCTCTGTCTCCGAGCATCCAGGTCGTGCATATTTCATTTAGCTTCGGCATCTGTTGCCAAGAATCCTCCCAAAAATGGGCTTGCTTCCCACTTTTTACCTCCCAAAAGCTATGTTGTTGAATAAGGATCCTGTGAGTTTTGGCAGAGTTCCAAATGATTGAGCCATTACTAAGCTCCGTTATTCTGACTATCTCCTCTCTTGGACAGTTCCCCACATATTTTGCACTCCACAGAGTAGTCCAGGGGGTGGCCGGGCCTGAGATCCATCTCCACCAGATGCGGGCTCCCATAATCGCATTTCTTAGGTGAGGATCCCTAAGCCCTAATCCTCCTCCTTTTTTGGGTAAGCAAGTTGTATCCCATTTGACCAGGGCCCATTTGCGGTGAGGCCCTTTGCTCCCCCAGAGAAAGGCTCTTTGGATGGATTTGAGCTCATTCAGAACCCATTTAGGGGCAGACAGAATGGAGAAAATATAGAGAGGCATAGCTTGAAGGATAGCTTTGATCAGGACCAGACGGCTTGCCATATTGAGGGATCTATGGGTCCACAAAGAGAGTCTAGATTCCAGCTTTTCCAGGAAGGACAGGCAGCATGCTTCAGGCGGGAAGCCATAAGGGGGGCTCCCAAGTATGAGGAAGGAAGCTTGGCCATAGAGAATTGGAGGATTCTGAGAACGGCAGATTGAATAGCAGGGGGGGTGTTAAAGAAGAAGATTTGGGATTTGGAGAGGTTGATAGAGGCTCCCGAAGCTTCTGAGAAATCTGCTAGAAGGGTTTTGAGCTGTCTGGCTTCTTGGACAGAAGGATGCCCATAGAGCATAGTATCATCTACAAATTGTTGATGGGTGGCTGCAGGGGTGTTGTGGATGACAATACCTCTAAGACGGTTCTGTTGTTGAGCTCGCTTGATGCTGCGACCAAGACCTTCCGCAGCAATGATGAATAGGAAGGGGGATAAGGGGTCCCCTTCCCTAATGCCACGGGAGGGACGAAAGGTTTCAGAGGGAATACCATTGATTAGAACCTAAAAGAAAGAAGAAGTGAGAAGGCTCATAATCCAGCGTACCCAAGCAGCATTGAAGCCAAAGGCCAGCAATATTTTTTCCATGTAGTCCCAGCTGAGGCTGTCAAAAGCTTTTGAGAGATCTAGCTTTAGGAGCATACCTGGTTTCTTGGAGATCTTCAAGGAGTGGATGATTTCATGCGTGAGGATGATCCCATCCGTAATCTGCCTTCCTTCTACATAACCTGATTGTTCCGGCGAGATAATCATAGGTAATAAGAGCTTGAGCCTGGTGGCAATGATTTTTGAGATAATTTTGTAGATGATGTTACAGAGAGCTATGGGCCTGAATTTGTCCGGTTTGCATGGTTTCTCAACCTTAGGAATCATGGCAAGGAAAGTGGAATTTATACCCGGGAACATCCATCGGAGAATACAAGATTCTTCCACAACCTGCAAGACTTCCTGCCTTATGAGCTCCCAGAAGTGATGAAAAAAGTTTGAGGTAAAGCCATCCAGACTTGGTGCTTTGCCTGCTTTGAGTTGCTTGACTGAGGAGTCCACTTCCTGGAGATCAACAGGCTTGAGAAGCATTTGGTTGTGTTGATCAGTGACTAATTTGGGGATATTACTGGTGATGTTGCGTATTGCTTGAGTCCGATCAATATTTGGTTCTTTGTGCACTTTCTTGAAGTGGTTGAGAAGCTCAGCCTCAATTTCTTCATGCTTCAACAGTTTCTCTCCCTGTTCATTTTGGATGTGAGTTATATTATTGTGCATTCTACGTTGAATAGTGGTATTGTGGAAGAATCTTGTGTTTTTCTCCCCTTCTTTGAGCCACCTTATTCTTGACTTTTGCTTCCATAATACCTCTTCCTGGTTTTATTTTTCGATTAACTCTTTCTTGAGAGCTTTTTCTTGATCCGCCAGATCAGTAGATCTCCCCTGAGTGATAATTTTTTGTTGAAGCTGTTTCATTTATTGTTCAATATTCGCCTTCCCTTGATGAATATTGCCGAAGACGGTTCGTTTCCAGAATTTGATTTTTCCTTTGAGGTGCTTGAGCTTTTGCTGAAACTGGAACATTTTGGAACCGGGAGGGGGTTGGTATTGTGACCATTCTGTGCTGAAAAATTGGTGGAAGTCTGGATGGGAGAGCCAGAAGGCTTCGAAGCGGAAGGGCCGGCGAATGTGGCAGTCGGGACGAGACCAATGGAGTGAAATGGGCCAATGGTCTGAGCCTAAAAATGGCAAGATAGAGGCCGCAAAATGTCCTCCAAGATGGATGGCATTATCTGAGAGGAGAAATCTATCAAGCCTTGAAGCTATGTGCTGGTTGCCGACTTGTTTGTTGTCCCAGGTGAATATGCCATTGTTGAAAGGCAAATCAATGAGCCAGTTGTTCTGTATGAAGTCTTTCAGGAGAGTTCCATCCTGAGATGAGTTATTTCGACCTCCTCTTCGTTCTTCCATCCTGGTGATCATATTGAAATCTCCTCCAGTAATCCATAGAGGGTGAGATCTGTTCTTATTGAGAGTTGAGATGGTATCTAGAATCCTCTCTTTTTGCCGAGTGTCCTGCGGAAAGTAAACATTAGTGACAAGTCCATTTTGATTGGTTCCTATTATGTGAAAGGTTGCTTGGAGAAAACTCTTGTGCGCATGAAAATTGGAGAGCTCCACAACTCTTGAGTCCCAAACAATTGCAATTCCTCCAGAGGCTCCATTTGCGTCCACCACAATATTGTAGCTTCCGGGCCAAAATTTCTGTGCTAGCTTATCCAGCAATACTGTGTCGCATTTTGTTTCTTGCAAGAAGATAACCTGGGGGTTTTCTTGCTTTATCATGTTTTTAAGTAAACAGGTTTTTCTGGGGCCGTTCATCCCTCTGATATTCCAGGAGATTAACTTCATTGGAAAAGATTGATATCCGGACTGAAGTACTTTGTCAACTTGGCATATCTGCCAGAGTCTACTAAAGTTTGCCCTACTATGATTGTTCTTTGGAGGAAGGTTTTCCTACCTCTCTTTTTTATGTCCTTAGCAATAAGATGCCTATCCCAAGGGCTCCCTGTTTGGATTCCCAACGATTTTTGCCTTTGAGCTCTAGATAGAACTTCTTCCAAGTTCTTTAACTGTCTTGCTGGTATGTTATCAAAGTTGTTCGTTGTACATGCCTGCTCCAGGCCTGGGAGGTCCAACTCCCCTATATCTAGCGATTCTGTTTCGGCCTCCATAAAACTCGAATAGTCTTGATCTTCCATGGGTTCTTCCTCTGTGCCCGCACTTGAGGGAAGCTTCTCCAACATTTTATCCTCTTGGATCGTTGAGGTTGAGGCTTCTTTCCCTTTGGTTTCTGATTGAACCTTGGTGGGATCCAGTTTGCTGCTATTGTTGTCTTTCTCTGGTAATTTTCCTGGTAGCTTCTCTTGAGTTTCCGAGTGATCTGCTAGGGCTTCAAATTTATTACTAGTTGACAGTGTTGCCTTACTGGCCGGCTTGACAACAGTTTTTGGCGTTGGTTTCTTGTTGGCTCGACGTCGGCGAGTAACCTTGATGAAGCCAGCCCCTTCCGGGCTTTCCTGATCCGCAGCAGGGGAGGGTTTTTGATTGAGAGGGAAATTTCTGAATAAATGTCCTAATCTATGGCATCTTCGGCAACGGAAGGGCACATGTTCATAATCAATCGTTTGAAGCCAACTCTTGTCAAAGTGAGAGAGGGTTATCGCGTCTGGTAAAGGCTTATTGAGATTCATGTAAACACACAGTCTAGCAAAAGAAGTATATGTACCTGTTTTTGTTTCTTCAGCAACTTTGACAAAGTCACCTAGCGTGTTCCCGATAGCTTTCAGGGATTCTTCAACCCAGAATTCATTGGGGAGAGAGTAAAGGCGGATCCAGACCGGAGCCCAACTGAGATCTACCTTGTCAGGGTTGAAGCGTTCTACCCATCCTTTCAAAAATAGACCAGCAGTGTTGAAGAAGTAGGGGCCACCATCCATGACTCGGTTTCTGTCTTCCAAGCAGTTGAATATGGTTGTGAAGAAGCCTTTCGCGCCTAGCTGAAGAGTGATATGCCCCTTGGGGTGCCATATTGTTTGTATCCAGCTTCGCAGAGCACGTTCAGTCGGCCAAATCCCTATAAACTTCCCTATTAGGGCATGGTCTGTCATTTATTGTATTCTTTCTTCAATAAGATGTCCTGGCAGTTCAACCCTAGGTCGAATCGCTGCAACTGGTTTGCAGGTTGCTGAATGTATTTCATTCTTCTTGCCGTTTTCCTGATTGTCGGTTTCTTCGTCTGACTGATCCTCTATAAAGGCATTGTCATTTTGCGGGGGAGGTTCGCCGCCTCCCCCCGTCTGATCCTCCATACGGCGCGTACCTGCAGAAAAAAGTGAAATCTAAATCCGCTCCTGGCTATTGATTCGATCTGTAAGAGCAGACCTGCCTGGTTTGCAGTGGCAGAGGACAGAGCCTGCCAGAATTACAGAGATTCAAACCCTAGCTGCCGCCATCGCCAGAGCATTTTTTCTTCAGTCATCCTCGAGGACACACGATATTGGAAACCAAATACAACTCTATATTAATTGATCTCAAAGAATGATGTACATGATGTACACATAAATACATGTAAGAAACCGTTGAATCAGTTTCTAGGTCTTCATGGACTCTAATAACTAATCATCCTAATACAAACTAACCCAAACTTAATGCTGAGGATTAGCTGTCTAACATTCCCACCTTAATCCAAAGGGATGTATCAAAGTCCAAGAATGAGAGCTCAAAATGAAAAAACACTTCTAAGCCAAGAGATGATTGTCTCTTAGAAATGGTTTTCAGGGATAACAGGGATAACCACAATCGAATATAGGAGAACTCAAGGTATCAACCAACACCAACTCTGGAACCTTCATAGAAGTTCTTAGAACACTCAAAAATGTGGTTTTAAGGTGAGCACTAACTCTTGAACTATCAATGTAGTTCCTCAAAAAATTCCGAATCTGGAAGTGCTCTTTCACAAACAACTCAATCAACAAAAAATAAAGCCTCTCTGGCTATAACTCTGGCTCTAACAGGTACAAGTTGTGGCTCAATGAAGACTCTCTGGCTACAACTATGGCTCTAACTGGTACACATTGTGGTTTAGTGTATCTCTAACTCAAGCTCGCTTGACATCTTCAAACCTGTAGCAGACCATCAACAATTCCCCCCTTGTCGATTACAGGGTGAGAAGTATTCTTCATCACTGCAAGGTTGGTCAACACTCTCAAACATATCCTGTGGTATGACCTGTAAATATTCTTGACTGATTTTGGCCAATACCAAGAAGAAATCCATCCAAAATTTAGTTTCTCTCTTGCAGTGGTCTTCTTTCTAGAACATCTGTTTGAATGGTGATTTCGCTTTCCACAATGCTCACATGGGTGAAAATAAAAAAAAATGATATTTCACACGTACAACTCTATTACACTGTTGGCGTTGATCAATTTTTTTTGGAACAACACTATCTAAAAATCCAACACTTTGAAATTGTATAGGTTTAGAAAAATCAGGAAGATGAAAAGACACATCCAAGACATATTTGTTATATCCCAAACCAATTCTGTGTTTGTTATGAGTAATCTCTTCCCATGGTCTTATAACAGGTTTCTCATTAGAACTTCTAACTGCATCCAAATTTTCTCTTGAAAACACTTCATTACTCTGATCATTCTCTGACTGATGATCGGGCTCAAACAAACTGTTGTTCTGAACTAGAACAAGTTCAAAATTCTTCTTTTGTAATTCACGTAGTTCATCTCACTGAAATTGGGACTCGAGTTGAAGAAACTCGATCTTCTATTGTGCATTATGCAAAAAAATTCTAATGTCAGACATGGTGTCTTTACCGATTTGGACACTATTATGAACCATAGACAACATTAGACTACTTAATAATTCTAACAAATCACAGAGTCTCATAATTTTCTCCAGCTTCCTATCAAAGAAAAACTTGAAATTAAATTTCAAAAAGTGGTGTTAGCTACCACCGAGAATGCACCCATTTACAATGTAAAATCAACAAAAATTCACAAGATTCACAAATAGTGACCTAAATGTCCTCTTCTTGCTGCCCAATTAAAATGTCACAACCTCCAAAATTAACTTCCTTTTGTAAAAATTAAATTACCAAACATGCATATTTGAACTTGTGACCTCAATTATACCAATCAACTATATGCATTTTGCTAACCACAATGTCTTCTTTACAAGTTCTCTAATTCTTTGGCCATAAATACTCAAACCATTTTACCAACCAAATTTATTGACCACTTTATATATACAATAACCCTGATGATAGTAAAAGTCAAAACCATCACATCTACTCACTAAGGCTGGATTGTGAATTCAACAATATATTTGAAGGTTAATTTCACTAACTCCATCGTTCACCATTCAAAAACTAGTAATTAGAATTTTAAATTCTCACCAGGATTATTTTAATTTCTCTTGCATATGCGACCTTCTTCCCAGTCATGGCAGAGCCTCCCTCTATTATCATTACTTTTTGCCCTGCATTAATGTGAATACAGGTGCAACCACCAATGGAAGGTCACAAACAACACTACTGGCACAATTTTTGTAGAATGATTAAAAAGAAAGAAGAGAACATGGAATATCTGTAAGAGAGTAACCAATTATGTTCCAATTTTATAGGCATTTGACATGAACAAGGTGACTTCTTGGCTTTCTCCGGCTCTAGTGGCTTGATCCTACTGCAAACATTTTCTTGGACGACTTGAAGTCAGAAAATGTTTCTTTAATCGGTCAAACAACAACTAGGGTTTGAATATTCCAACACAGAAATGAAAACAACAATCTCCCGTGTATTATCCATGCTCCTGTGAAAATAATCCATGAAAATCAATGTATTTCAAATCTTCCTTAATATTGTAACTTGCTTTCTTGTTAAAATTTCCTCTCTTTTCTTGTTAATATTGTACCTTAGTGGAGTTCGAAATTGTTAATTCACAAACTGGCTTTGAATAAAATCGGACTCAAATCACCAACTAATGTCTTCAACCAATTGAAACGCTCAGGCAATTTTATGATAGAAGCTCATGTATTGAAAACTATACTAGAACAAATACAAATTGTGAGAATCAATTCAATCAAAGAGGTATTTATCCTTGTCACAATTTCTCTTTTCAATACAGTCCAACTCGAATCATTTACAAAGGTGGAAGGTGAATTTGAATAACAGAAACACTGGCATTTTCACAAGATAAATTAAATTGTTTTTCCAAGGGTCTTTGGTTCATTGAATTACTCGCCTTTTCATAAGAATGAAACTCAGAAACTTAACTCTATTGAGGACATCAACGCAATGAATTCTTGGCCCTCTGCTGCAATTAAATCGAAAACTTGAAGCCTCCTATCTGTTCGGTTTCTCACGGAAATGTGCAACAAGGGGACCTCTTCGATATCACAAGAGGGCATCACCAAACATCAAACTGTTCACTCCAAAGTCTGGCAGTTGTCAAAGAGAAAAGGAGACTGTCTTGAGGATTCTATTTCATTTGAATAAAATATGTTTCTTCTTTTCTTCTCAAGCACGTCCAACAACATCAAACAACTTCTCCTCAACAAAAACAAATTCAACAAATAAAAACACCCAGAAATATATGTTCTGAAAGCCCATAGTATAACACAAGGATTTTTTTATCACAACCAAAGGTCTGATAAACAACTCACCAAGGACACATAAACTAGTGGCACAGAACATATGACATAGCATATTAACCACACTCTCATTTAACAAAGAATTTAACCCATACCACTGTAGGACACATGATATTGAAAACCAAATACAAATGTATATTAATTAATCTCAAATAATGATGTACATGATGTACATATAAATACATACAAGGAACCGTTGAATCAGTTTTTGGGTCTTCTTGGACTCTAATAACCAATCACCCTAATATAAACTAACCCAAGATTAATCCCAAGGATTAGTTGTCTAACATAGATATAATCTTCTTGGCCAAGAATTCACTAAGGGTTTGAAATTGTACCATATACACTTCTAGTCAAAAGGGATCCCCCTTTGTTGTACATTTTGATGCTTTACCAACAATGTAATGTCAAACAAATGTGTTTTCTCGGTTTTTTTTATGTTGAGCTTGGTAACAGTGGGCCAAATTTCAATTCATAAGAGTTTGCATATTTAAATAATCTTTGGACTTTACATACAATTTATTTAGAGTTTAAATAGGGAATGGAAGATCATGTAAATAATAGTGGATGCTACAAAATCTTAGATAAAGGCCCCAACGCTAAAATTCTTAAGGATGTCACTAAGAAAATATAATATTAATCTCTAGACACTATTACAAATAGAAAATTACCCGTACCAGCTCCATCACTCCTAGAATATACGGTGCTCCTAAAGTTCATAAAGAAGGCATCCCATTAAGACCCATAGTTAATACCATAGGTTCACCCACCTACCTCCTTGCTCAATACCTTGCCAGAAAGTTACATCCCTTAGCTGGTAACATATCATCTTATATAAAAGACTCTGCATTGTTCGTTCAATGGACCAAAAACCTTGAAATGAAAGATGAAGATCTCATGGAAACTTTTGACGTTGCTTCCTTATACACTATGATACCATTGGATGAAGCCTTAGGCATTATGCAATCAATCATTGATAGAAAAACTGTAGACCTCCTAAAAACTTGCTTAAAATCATCTTATTTTAGCTTTAAAAGTAAAATTTTACGCAAACTTATGGAGTATCAATGGGCTCACCTCTATCTCCTATAATTGCAAACATATACATGGAACATTTTGAAAAAAAACCCTCAAACCCTTTCCTTATTCCCCAGAATAATGGAAAATATTTGTTGATGATGTTTTCGCAAAATGGAGTCATGGTAAGGGCAAGCTTGAAGAATTTTTAACTCACATTAATAGTCTCTCAAATCACATTAAATTCACTATTGAAGTAGAAAAGGAGAACCAATTACCCTTTCTTAACATCCTCTTATCCAAAAAAGACGGGAATCTTAGCTCCAAAGTTTATAGGAAGAAAATCCACATGGAAAGATACATTCACGCTAACTCTCATCAACATCCCAAGAAAAAATATGGAATCATTAAAACCATAACTACAAGAGCCTCTAGAATCTCTAACCCTGAGCACCTAAAACATGAACTAAAACACCTCTGACAAGTCTTTGAACATAATGGATATAATAAAAACATCATTAATAAAACCATCCATCAAACCCTAAAGAATAATAATGTAAAGAAAACCTTTGACATTCCTAAAATCTCTTTACCTTACTGATCCAGGAGGATCTTGCCAGTCCAACATGAGCAGAGTCTTCAGTGGTTCAACATCGAAGTGATCATCAAATGATCATTGGTAGATGAGGTCTTGAACTTTATCAGCTTCACTAGTATTCTTTGTCAGCATTTAGCGTCTGGTATCTTCAGCTTTGATAGTGATGTTTATGGTGTAGGTTGTCCGGTGTTGATTTTCAATTCCGCCAGTGTTATCAATGGATGATGTGGTCTTCATAGTCATTATTGTCTTCTTAGGGTTCTTTTGACATGGTGATGGTTTCTGGTTTTACAAAATTGTAATAAACCTATTCTAAATGTTGAGTCTTAAACCTAAACCCTAGAACCTATGTCTAAAGATCGAAGACCTAACAACTAAGACATTGTGGTACAAACCTAACACATTAACCCTAACACTTTAATCTAAGTCATAGAACCTAAAAAACTATGCATATCAAACCTAAAGCATTAACACTAAGTTCTAAACCCATTCGGGCTAATGCAAAACTTGTAAACATTAAAAACATTACAAAATGTATTACAACTCCTAACCGCTATCTTAACTGCACAGGGAGGCCAACCGTGACCGCAGAACATGTGAGCAGATAGTTAACCATCGGGTAGTCAGAACACAACGGTAACCATCAGGGGGAGGTAATACTTGTGAACATGGATTTACCACACAGTTAGACTAACCGTAGCAGCTAACCGCACGGGGAATGGAACCGTCGATGGTAGTTGTCACATGTTGCGAAAAGACCACGCCATTAGCCGGAACTGCCGGGGATCTGCGCCGGGTGTTAGCCTGCGGTTAGACCACGACTGGTCACATGTTATCCGTCACCTATTCTGCCCAGTTAGCAAATCGTCAGCAGTTTGCGCTTATCTAAAGTTCTGTTTTGGGTTTTTGTTGTTAAATTTGTTCTAAAGTAATGCCATCACCATGTGACTAGGTACCAAGGTGGCCCTTAGTTGTTAGACCAAGTTAATTCATGCCTAAAATTAGCAATGGAGAGCTCGGATGAACCCCAACAAACTATAAATTCACCTTTTTATTCATGAAGAAGGCATGAGTGGTTTTGAAGTTTTGTGTGCAGATTCTGGAGGTTATAGGCAGTTTTTATTTTCAGTGTAATAGGAGCATCCAGAGTCAGAATTGGGAACTGTGACAGGCATTGGAAAGCTATTTCAGAGAGATTTCTTGTGATAGTGACTAGAAGTGCATGTGTGCATAATCAGTCTGGTTAATTTGCTGTGTAATCGACCTCCTTGGATTCAATCCTAATAAAGAGGACGCCAATCTTGAAAGCGGACCCAGAGATATAGTCCATTAGAGATGGACTCCATAATCAATCTTTCTCTCTGGTATAACTGTGTTTTTTTTTTTCTTTTCACTTCTATTTACATCTTGCTTATGTTTCTCATCTGTTGTAAATGCATCCCTTTTCAATCGATTCTCACGGTTAAAACACTTTAAGTTAATATGCAGTTCACTATTGGCATTAATAAATTCTAATTTATTTTAACATATGATCATTTCAAATCATATAATTTGGTACCAGAGAAGGTTGCGTTTTTAGAATTTTGCTAGTGAATTTTAAACAGGTTGAAGTCACAATGTGTAGAAGGAATCCTCGAGGAGATCGATCCAAAGATTGGAAAGCGAAGAGTCGCTCATAAGTCGACTATGACAGGATCTAATGCAGGTGAAAATCCTGAAACTAAGATGAGCAAGGAATAGTTTCAACAAGCATCCTTGAGTATGCAACAGATGTTGGGATAAATCTATGAAGATAAGAAGGCGAGAGAGGCAACTTCTCCTTCAAAGACATCGAAGAAGGACAAAGGTAAAGGAAAGGTTGATAAACCTCCTTCATCTCCGTCATCTCCATCATCATCTTCTTCTTCTTCTTCCAGTTCAGAATCTGAAACAGAAAAGAAACCTAAGAAAACATCTCTTTTGAAACTTGGTGTAAAATTTGAGTTACCTATTTATGATGGCGAAATGAATCCTGAAAAGTTAGATAACTGGATTAAGTATTTAGAAGTGTATCATCGTATTCAGAACATTTCTGACAATAAAATGAAAATTTAGTTAGCTACACTTAGAATGGGGGGGACAACTTTAATATGGTGGGAAATTAAAACTCAAATAGATGTAAAGTGAAAAGGAAAAGTCATCTCTTCATGGTCTAAGTTTTTAAAATCTCTTAGGAAACAATTCTATCCTTTAGGATACATGCAACAAGACGTTATTGATTGGCAGCACTTGAGGCAAGGTAAAGCGCAGAGTGTTCAAGAGTTTACTTAGGAGTTTAGAAAGAAAGCATTGGTGCTTGGTATTTCATTGGATGCATGTGAAACTTTATATACATACATCGACAATTTACATTCATATTTGCATCATACATTATTGATGTTTAATCCTGATGATTTTGATGAAGTGTGTGTTCAAGCTATTCATATTGAATCATGTGGCAAACCATTCAAATTTTCACCGCAATCATCCAAAGAGTTGGAAATCAAGGATTCCAATGACAGTAACGGGAAGAAAAAATCAAAGAGAAAGAAATCAGTGACAACTCAGAAGGAAATACCTACTTGTTCTCATTGCCAGAGAATCGGTCATGATGAATCTAGGTGTTGGAAACTTCATCCCGAACTTAAGCCCAAAAAGTTCCTTAAAGAGAAGGATGAAAAGAAATCAATTGCAACAATAAAAAAAGATCTAGGTTTCGATTGAGGTGATGAAAGGAGGATAACTGCCATAGTTTTGACAGGTAAAACTTCTGACACTAATTCAAGTTCGAATACTATTGAATCTTCATCAAACATAAATCCGTCAAATAAGGATAAAAGAGTTGAATTATTTAACATAAGGATAACTTCTAAGTACACAAAGATAGATACAGTGTTTGACAGTGGATCACAGGCCAATTTAATATCTGAATATTTAGTTAAGAACTTGGGTTTGGAGACACGAAATCATCCAAAACCTTACCCATTAGGATGGCTAAATAAATCAACTCGGATAAAAGTCATAAAACAATGTCGATTAAGATTTTCCATTACAATTAATTACATTGATGAAGTGGAATTAGATGTGGTTCCAGTAGACATATGTGAAGTTGTCTTAGGAAGTCCTTATCTTTATGATTGTGATGCAGTTTTTTATAGGAGAGAGCATAAATATCACCTTAAGAAAGATGGGGTTGAATTTATTAATTGGGCACATCAAAGTAAAAATCACTTGAATTTAGTTGTTTCTAATCAAATGAAGTGATTAATAAGTTCAAATAATAGATTTTTAATCATGTGTGTAAAGGAACAACATAAGAATCAACATGATGTTTGTTCAAGTTATGAGTCTCAACTTAAAGATAGTTTGATCAATGAGGTAGAAACTTTTCCAGTTCTGTTTAAAGAAACCAAACATCTTACTCATAAGCAGGGAATACAACATGAATTACAGTTGATGCCTAAAGCTCTTCTTCCTAATGTCAGAATGAATCATTTCAGTCCAAGTTTGGAAGTTATAAGTTACAGGGACGCAAGTCAGTATTGGGGAAAGTCGGTGTTAAATTTCTCTTGTATTGTGTCAACATTTCATGTTTGGAAGCCTCTTTTCGAGTGGAGAGGAAGCCCATTTGTTTTAATATCAAAGCCTTTTCTAAAGCAGTGTCAAAGTATCCAATACATCTAAGGGAAACTTATGCATCAGGGGAAAGTGATAATCAATGGAAACATTATTTAATGAATGAAGAAACAGTGATTCAAATAAATCATCTGACATTTCAATACTTGCAAAATCAAACTAAGTTGCAACAGTTTTCACCTTACAGTTTGATGGGTTTATTGCAGCAAGTTCACTTAATAATCATGAATCAGGAAAGTATATCGAATGAAGTAGTTGGTATGATGTCGAGAATGTCTTTGAATGTCTCTGTCATTCCACAAAATATATTTTTAATACATGTCAATAGTATTGAACAATATCGTGTAGAGACTATTTTCAAAGATGTTATGAATCACTAATTCATGGTACTTCGTGGAAAGAAGTCAATTTACATGTTCATAACAGGTTGTTTAACCATCTTCGCAAGTTGTGCATACTACATATGGATGGCATAGTTCTCAGATTCAAAATGTGCCATGATCAACATCATCAGGGTCATCAATTTCAGGTGGTTGATCGAATGTATTGGTACATCATCAAGGAAAGGTGGAGAGTGAGGGAGCTCTACCCTCACCTACTATTTGTCTAGTCAAAATTTTGTGGTCCAAAAGCTTTCAAGTGGAGAGGATTGATCTAGGAGGATCTTATCAGTCCAGTATGAGCAGAGTCTTTAGTGGTTCAACATCAAAGTGATCATCAAATGACCATTGGTCGATGAGGTCTTGAACTATATCAGCGTCGCCAATATTCGTCATCAGAATTCAGTGTCTGGTGTCTTCAGCTACGATAGTGATGTTTATAGTGTAGGTTGTCCGGTGTTGATTTCCAGTTCCTCCAGTGTTATTAATGGTTGACGTGGTCTTCATGGTCGTTATGGTCTTCTCAGGGTTCTTCTGACATGGTGATGGTTTCTAGTTTTACAACATTGTAATAAACCTATTCTAAATGTTGAGTCCTAAACCTAAACCCTAGAACCTATGTCTAAAGATCTAAGACCTAACAACTAAGACATTGTGGTACAAACCTAACACATTAGCCTTAACACTTTAATCTAAGTCCTAGAAGCTAAAAAACTATGCATTGAAAACCTAAAGGATTAAACCTAAGTTCTAAACCCATTCGGGCTAATGAAAAACTTGTAAACATTAAAAATATTACAAAATGTATTACAACTCCTAACCACTGTCTTAATCACGCGGGGAGGCCGACTGTGACCGCAGAACATGTGAACAGACAGTTAATCGTTGGGCAGTCAGACCATAATGGTAACCGTCGGGCGGAGGTAAGACATGTGAGCAGGGATTCACTGCACAGTGAGACTGATTTGGATTTAGACAGGAACATAACAAATTATAGAGATAACCATAAACACAAAGATGCAATGGAAATAATACTTCATTTCATTAATGTAAAATATTGAAATATGCTTACAAAAAGACATGGAAATAAACCAGCTAGGGCGATGGTAGCTTATTTATGAGAAGAGATGTGGCGGCTACATGCCTCTGAACTGAGTTAAAATGAGGCTTGAAGGCCTATTTATTGTTGAGAAATAATGGAAAACCCTTAACATCCAAAAAACTAACCCTAGAAGATGAAACGCCAAACTGTGGGCCCCATTTGGGTAAATTGGTACATCAACTTCCCGGGGTCGTAACTTTGGCATATGATCTCCATTTTATGCGTACAATAGCTCATTAGAAATATCTATCTGAGCACTACAACTTTGTGAAGAGCAACATTGGTCCATGGACCCATGTTGCTCCCAGATTTCCCAAAAAACATCGTTTAGGGCCTCAAAATGGCTCCAGAAGTTCAGGACCTGAAAAATGCTAAAAATAGTAAATTGTGCTACAATTACGTAAATTGAAAAATTGAAATAGACAGTGTTGGGTGTCCAAATGGGATAGGTGGGTGGCCACTAACATCCACCTGGATCATTCCTCCCCCCTTAGGAAGTAATGGTCCCCACTACGTTGAGTTCCTCCATCTGCTGAACTTGGTCCCTGGTGAGCTGTTCGACAATCTCTGATGTGTCCAACAATGGTGGGAAGCATGGTAGAGGGTGGTCCACATTGAACACTTGGTGCAAGCGAAGGAATGGGGGAATGATGTGCTCCAAAGCATTGTTTCCCATAGCCTTGTTAATGGTGTAAGAACCATGTCGAAGTGGTTTGAGCTTCTGATGGGTTCTGGTAAGGCATTGTTTCTTTAGATGTAACCAAACTTTGTCGCCCACCTGAAACTTGTGTGGTACCCCTGTGGGTGAGGAGAAGTTGTTACTGTGTTCTATCATGACCGTATCCCTCTGTTGCTACTGTTGCATTGAGGAACCCTTCGCGAAGGTCATGGATGTGGCAACGATCTTCCCCTTACTTTGGGAGTGAACCAGATAGAAAATAAATTTCCTAGTCTGTGAGATGAGCTTGTTGCCTTCCTTAGCAGCGATAAAAGAGGTGGCAGTAGGTGGGGCTACCTCCGGTATCCTGTATAATGAATTACCCAAAGAAATAATAACAGGGCGAGGCCTTGGCTCATACACAACATGTCGCCTCCACAAGTATGGCTGGCCTAATAATACATCATAAACATCTAGAGGTGTAACATCATACAACACCTCATTTGTGAAGGGTTTGATGCTATAGGGAAGGCGACACTGTTGGTGGACTCGGAGATCTCGTCCTTGGTGAAGCCACTGCGGGTGTGGTGTAGTCGGTAGGCCCAAACACTTCACGACCTCTGCTGAAATTAGGTTCTTTTGGCTGCCACTGTCGACAATGAATTGCAGCGGTGAACCCTTCACCCACATTTGTGAGTGGAAAAGTCACTACCCCTCCTCTGGATCTTCGGGCTCATTCTTCTAGATCTTGGTGGTGGCAATAACGCATTGGGCTCTGCCCCCTTGTATTTCTTTTCATCCACCATGGGTGGTTGTCGAGATTTGGGAGGCTGGTCTTACAAAGGTTTGACCACTTCAAGCCCTAACTCCTTATATCCCGACCTCATTGGGGACATGCAAAGAAAAGAAGAGAAAAAGAAGACTGCTCTGATACCACTGATCCAGATTTAGACAGGAACACAACAAATTATAGAGATAAACATAAACACAAAGATGTAGTGGAAATAATATTTCATTTCATTAATGTAAAATACTGAAATATTCTTACAAACAGACATGGAAATAGACCAGCTAGGGCGATGGTAGCTTATCTTTGAGAAGAGATGTGGCGGCTACATGCCTCTGAACTGAGTTACAATGAGTTTCGAAGGCCTATTTATTGTTGAGAAACAATGGAAAACCCTTAACATCCAAAAAACTATCCCTAGAAGATGAAACACCAAACTGTGTGCCCTGTTTGGGTAAATTGGTACAT
>APFE030942585.1:0-16827 GCA_000404065.3 Pinus taeda
ATCAGCAAATTGCTTCATTAAACTGCAGTATTCAGCACTTTGGGCAGCAGACAGGCGAGTAGACAGATTTATGTATCTTGGCTGCTCTGGGCTCCCTATGCTATGCTTACAGATTGGTCTTCTTTTTGGGCAGCCTTATAAGGCACATCATTTTGGTCAAAAAACCTTTCTAATGGAACTAGACCCTTAGGTACATGATTGCTGGGCAGTTTGATAATGCTATCTTTACCAATTTTGTTTCTAAGCTGGGATTGGGGGTTTTCTTCCAAGGATTCATTTTCTTGGTCAATTTGCATTTCAGAAAATTCACCAATGACTTGTAGGAACCTATTCACTTCATCATCATCCTCAAAAACTTTCCAATGTTGGACATTGTCAGGCAAGGATGGTCTATATTTCATTTGAACCTCATAAACTAGTCTGGGAGGCATGGGAGGAATAAACATGCTGGCAGACACAACAAGGGAATTAGCAAGCTGATTTTTCACTCTAGGAATGTATGAGATACAGAAATTATCAAAAGTATCTTTGAGTCTCCATACCTCATCTATGTATGCTTTCGGCCTTGGGTGCTTTGCTTGAAATGTTTTGTTCACTTGCTGAATGATAAGATCAACATCTCCAAACACCTTTATGTTCCTGATTCCTTTTTCTTTTGCTGCGTTAAGGCCCAATATCAGAGCCTCATACTCTGCTATATTGTTGGTAGCTTGAAAAGATAGCTTAAAAGACATATGTGTGCTTGCTTGTTTAGGAGAAATTAGCACCACCCCTGCTCCTGCAGTCTCCCTAGAGCATGCTCCATCAAAGAACATCTCCCAGACCTGACTTCCTTGCTCTCCCTCGGCCTGATTTTTTGGTTTCTTAATCTGCAGTGAGGCCTTCTAAGATTCTTCTATTTGGAGAATACACACTCCAAAATCGATGTCCACAGCATAAATGGGATGATTGGAAGGATTCTTCTCATCACTGATGATATATGCCAGTTGTGCTTCTCTGTACAATCTCCTACTTTCTCCTCCAAAGACTAGGACAGTGGCATAAGATAAATCATTCTGCAATGTCCCAGTTAGTCTCTTTATCCACCCTCTGGACAACAGCATGCCAAACTTAGGAGGCACATCTGCTACCAAAATATCCATAACCATGCTCTTCATAGGTAGCTGAGTTAGGGTAATGGCTAGATCTTTGATCAATCCTAGACATTTTACTTTCCATGAATCAAATGAGAATAGATCATGATATGGTCTGGTGATATCAAGGCCTAACTGTTCCATGACAGCCTTTGGCATCAGATTGTGGCTGGCCCCGGTGTCTAGCAGGCAATTGTGGAGGATTTTATCATGAATGGTCAAGGAGATATAAAAATATGGAGAGTTATCGTTATCAGGCTCAGTTATTGGGCTAAGCACAACTGCAGGCTTATCATCTTGCAAATTGACACAGTCAATGGAGGTTTGTGTGGCTTTCAGCTCAAGGGCTTCAAGGATAGGCTTTCAAAACACTTCACTCTTTATAAGTTCTATCAGAGGCACGGATATTTTTAACTTCTGGACTTATGATTCAAAACTGAAAGGGGAAGGGGGCTTGTCAAGACCTCTTACCGTTGGAGTTGGTGCTTTGAGGATGATTGGGTTAGCTGATGGCCTTTTTGCTCTGACATTCTGTTGCTCTGTTGGGACAACAGGTTTTTGGGTAGGATTCTCCTTGACATTGTTTGCTTTTGACCTTAGATTATAGCTTTTCTATTCATCGGTCTGCAGAACAACCTCTCTGTCCCACTCTTGACTATTTTGGTCTTGTAGCAATGATTCTTCATATGCAGCCAATGTCAAAAATGCAGCACTGCCTTTATCTTCCATGCAATGGATTTCATCCTCTTCTTCAAGTTGTTCCTCCTCCATGACTACATTTTGGAAAGGGGCTTTAACCTTTTGTTCTTCATTTACTTCTTTACCCCTCTGAATGATTTGCAATTGTTCATTTTCTCTTTTGAATGGATTTGAATTTCTTGGAGCAAATGTGTTTTGATGCCTTCTCTTTCCAAAGTTTTGCTCAACCTTTAGCTTGGATATCTTAGCAGCCAATGGCTCTATCATTCTAGTCATTTTGTCTAATTTAGGCTCTGAAGATGAAGCAGAGGAAGAAGAAGCCTCACCTATCTACCTCCTTCTGTCAGCATGACTTTTGAGCTTTTCTGCAGCTATGATATTTTACTCCACCTCTAGAGCTGCATCTTGCATTTAAGCTAGAGTGGCACATTTTCTTTCTCTCAATAACAGGCAGAAATCAGAGTCAAAAGCATTAGCATAAGTGAGTTTGACAGAGGTGGGGGTTGGCTTTACTTCAGCTGGTATTTTACTATACATACGATTGAATCTTTTATTAAAATCAGGCAATGATTCCCCATTTTCCCTCTTCAGGTTTCCAAACTCAGTATGATAATATAGCAAGTCTTTTTTATCTCCCCAGTGCTTCAAAAATGCATTGTCCAATGCTTCAATGTCTACTATAGATCTAGGTGCCAGTTCTCTGAACCATTTTCTAGCCTCTCCATCAAGGCTCTGGACAAATACTCTCATCCACACATCATCCTCACTGATATCCAGGCTATCATCATAACTATAAAAAGATTCAAAGTGTTCTTTAGCTGTCACTCCCTCTGTACCAGCAAATTTAGGCATGTATTTTTGGTATTCTCCTGCAGGCATGGCAACCTAGCAGCTATGATCCTTTCCATCTTTGTGAGAGCTTGCTGGCCTGCCATGACTGGGGCAGGTGGAAGGATACTAGCAGACTAAATAGTAGGAAGCAATGAAATAGATGACAAGGACAAAGGAATATGATGGATTGTATGGGAGACTTTCTTTGGACTGAGATCCAAAGGGGAACTAAATGAACAAGGAGCTTTATGAATCTCTGAAGGTATTCTTCACTAGCAATGCTAGGCTCTAGATCCTCAAACTATATATTCTCGGCTATAACTTTCTCTTGCAAAGATACATAAGATTTCTTAGGCTTACCTGATCCTGATGCTCCTTTCTGTGATGTTTTCTTCGACTTGACAATCTTCTCAGGGTCAGGCACTGGGTCAGCTAGTGATTTCTGAGGATTTCTCTGGGTATGCCTCACAAACTGAGCCAGAACCGTAAAGTGGAGTCACCACTAGGTTGATCCTCCAATAGAGTCGTCAGATAGATGATTACAACCAGAAATGTGCCCAGACCTTGTCTATCATCAAAATCTGGAACTGTGTCATTCTCCCAGGGAAGCTTAGCTTCAACTTCCTTTCCTCGGCAATGACACCAATTAATGTTATCACCCCAAGAAACTCTCCTAGGTTGTATCTCGGAGATGCTCGGGAACATTACAAACTCAACATGATGTTGGAAATGGATGAATGGAATGAATGATGCTTGTTCAAGCCAGATAACCACTTCTACTTTGCTTGACTCTAGACATGCATGAACACCCCGAGACTACAAGGCTTTAGACCACCAACTACTCACAGTTTAAGGATTAGGTGAATATGGAGAATACTGACCACACCAGCAGATGCACAAGACCCTGTGATGGCCGGTTGCAACCAGTAAAGAAGTCTGCAAATCTATTCCCTAATGCACAGATAGGATGACAACTCTTTGGCACTAAGCAAAAAGAAGCCTAAATAACACATTCACTGATACATACAAGATTTTAACACAGAGGTAGGATGACAACGCCTCTAATGCTAAACATCAAGAGTTCAAGAAAACTGCATAATAGGCATAGAATAGAATAGAGTAGAGGTAGAAAGTGAGCCATTAACAGCAAAAGAAGCTTGTATTAGCTGAAAATGAAGACGAGACACTGCAAGTATCAAAGCAGTTATAGTCTCTAGAAGTTGAACCTTACATCAAAACAACAACCATCAACCTTGATTACATCTTGTTTCTGGGTATATATAGGATTTGAATACAAAGCCACTTGGACATTCTACGTATGAGGAAGTCATAATTGACCAACAACCGCTTTAACTGCCTGATGGAGCTTCTAAGTGCGATTGCTTGCTGTAGTGGATGGATTTGATATCCTCAGGTGCTCTGCTGTCCTTCTCGGGTAGGTAGAATGTCGTATGGAAGAAATTCCATAACTTTTAAATGCATTGATCTGCTCGAGGTACGTCCTTTTCCTTCTCGGCCATATTGTTTGTTGAAGGCGGTGGTTGAGGAGGAAATGCATTAGGTACTGATAGGTAGTCATCTTCGTCCTTCAGGTGTGCGAAATTATCGGGGTGAGTGGACTGCATGGCGGATGTACGAGCGGGGTGGAGGAGGGACATCGGTCGTTGGATCGAACGGATGGATGGCGAAGATCGCTCGGCGGAAGGTATCGGGAGGAAAGCGATCGAGAGCCGTTGGATCTTGGGTGGGCAGATCCAACGGTCATTGGGCAGAGGAGACGCGCGGGCTTTAACAGGTGGGAAAAATGGTTTGAGCGGTAAGTGGTATCGCTCACACCGCCTTTGGGGTTAAGCGGTAATCGTACAATGCTATGCGATCACAATCATTGTGTGATGCATGGCGGCGAGGAATGGGCAAAAACCGCTTTTATCGCGAGTTAACGTGCTATTAGTTTACGGGTGCAAGAGGAGCGAACGTCATCTGATCACAGCAGAGATGATTGGACGGTGGAGGAAATAAACGAGCAGATCGTTCATTGAATGCGGCGGGGACCGTTAGATCGAGGTGCGGCAATCAACGACTACGATTATAAGGAGACGGCGGGTCATGAAGACGCAAGATCACGTGATCATGGTTGTATGGGGCTTAGGTTTTAATGCTCGGGGCTTGGAGAAGCAGGGTTCTATACTAGGTTTTGGAGGGAAGAACTGAAATAGCGGGGGTTATGAGAGTGTGAATGGAGTGAAGGAGCAGGAGAAGAATGACTGATGCGAGTCCTTTGTGAGCATAACCAACACGGCTAGACTTGTATTTGACGCTTGAAATATCAAAGTATGTAGCAGAGCTAACACTTCTATGATGAAATAATTTAATAAGGTTCAAATCATTTTATTGTGGAACAAAGAAAAAAAGCATCCTTTCATTCCAAGTTTGATATTTTATGGATTGACCCCTACCAAATACATAAATTTTGTGGTTTTAATTCTTATACACTCAAAAGTATAGTTGGAGTAAATGGGTAACACTTAAAAAAATTATTTTCATTAACATTTTTAGGAATTATATAATTAATATATTGAGTTTGTTTTTCTCTATCATTGTTTATACTGCTACAAATTTAAATGGCTTAATCATTAGCAATTTCCTTGCCTTTTCTTATTTCTCTTTCTTTAATTTCATGCCCAAAGGGAACAACCTTTTGGATTCTCAACAACTCATAGGGATCTCTATCACATGATTGGAGCTGAAATGTCAATTCCCTTTCATGTTGAGCCTTTTTGCTACATCCTTTATTGCTTGTGGGTGCAAAAGGAAGAATGTTTTTTTCCTTATCTTACTACCCTCCACACTAGACATGCACATCATACTCCTTTTTGCACCATTTATTAACAATTATACAATTATTCATTTTTATGACTCTGTTCTTACAATACCCAGAAAACTCCACACTCTGCATAACATATGACTTTCTTGTCAGTATCATACATAGAGGACCCCAAGGCAATGGTACGGTTAGTTTATTTTCTCGTTCTCATTTACTTACGATGCATATGAACCACATTACCTTTCCTCTAAATTAACTTATCTTCACAGAGTCTCTTCTGCACATAGATTCTAAAGGGGATTTTTTGGAATTGCATGTTTAAGTTATGTAGTTTGCATAATATGAATGTTGGAATGATTTTTCAGGGTGTTGAATCCATTTATACAATAAAAAATATAAGTAAACAATGAAAAGTTACATTCTCATGAATAATTGTATCTTCAAATTCTCATGAAAATGACAAAACCTAGAATGGTTAGACTACATCTAATCTAATGAACCTAGCATTATTGTGTTTAATGATTTATATGATGAAATGTATATTGGTCCATTTAAAGCACTTTTAAATAAAGTGGTATATATTTCAACATATAAAACATTAAATTCACTATTAAGAAATACTTATTAGTAATTAAATTCACTATTAAGAAATACATATTAATAAATGAACATATTTGTTGGAAAAAATATATAAAAATGATCCACAAATAGTGAAATGTTCCATAGAATTTAGCAAGAAATGTTCCATAGAATTTAGCCAGAAGAAATACTTATAATTATGAAAAAATATTAATAACTAAAAAACCCAAACCAATCTATATATAAATAGGAAAGAGATATATATTTAAAAATGTATTATTTTTTAAAAAACAATTCAATTATATTAAGAGATATATATTTAAAAATGTATTAATATTAAAATGATAATTCAATTAAATTAAGTAAAATATTTCAGTATTGACCGTGTATAATATCTTTTTCAACAGAAGAATCTGGGCTCACTACGGGTTTGAATAAACTAAATTATAAGAACTTTTCTCAATTTTCACTGTTGAAGAAAAACGAACCACTCAAATGCTTTTTCAAAAAATCACCACAGAGCCATATACACTTGTGCTTCAACGCTCATTTCAATAAATGGGGCAGTTTGGTACAGTTAGCAATAAGCTTCTGGAACGAACTCAAATCGTGCTTAGTTGCGTCAGGCCATGTGTTCTTTTTCAACTCATAACAACCATCATAACCATCCTAAGTCAGAATGAATCTCCTCGACTTCCATACACATGCAAATGTTTAGATCCTCAAGTTTTTTAAGATTACAATGCCCCCTCTTAGTAGAGTACAAACAAATACTAAATCTCGCTGGTAGTTCTCACCTGATCATTGCGACTTATGATGAAGATACGTTGCTGGCCAGCCTTATGTATTCAAGTCGAATTAAATTCCTTAAGCTCCTGGAGGTTTGTCGAGCACCGAAAGGACTGTGGAAGGAAGCGCTTGAAGAGTGCCACACTCTCAGAAATCGGCATTTTGGAGATTTGTACACACTTGCAGACGTATACATTCTGATATATGGAGGTTTGTCGGAGATTTGTTAAGAACTGGAGGGAATCTAGAAGAGCTTGCAGACTGCGACACCCTCTGAGATCGAGTACTTGTAGGTTTGTCAAACGCCCAAAGGAATCTGGAAGTGCTTGCAAACTCGTGCACGATAAGAGATGGAATTTTTGCAGGTTTGTTAAACGCCCAAAGGAATCTGGAAGTGTTTGCAAACTCCCGCACAGGTAGAGATCAAGTTCTCGGAGGTTTGTCAAACACCCAAAGGAATCTGGAAGTGCTTGCAGACTCGGGCACGATAAGAGACGAATTTTTGGAGGTTTGTCAAACAGCCAAAGGAATCTGGAAGTGCTTGCAGACTCGTGCACGATAAGAGACAGAATTTTTGGAGCTTTGTCAAACACCCAAAGGAATCTAGAAGTGCTTGCAGACTGGTGCAATGGTAGAGATCGAGTTTTTGGAGGTTTGTCAAACACCCAAACGAATCTGGAAGTGCTTGCAGACTGGTGCAATGGTAGAGATCGAGCTTTTGGAGGTTTTTCAAACACCCAAAGGAATATGGAAGTGCTTGCAGACTCTGGCACTCGTAGAGATCGAGTTTTTGGAGGTTTGTCAAACACCCAAAGGAATTTGGAAATGCTTGCAGACTCGTGCAATGGTAGAGATCGAGTTTTTGGAGGTTAATCAAACACCCAAAGGAATCTGGAAGTGCTTGCAGACTCCGGCACTCGTAGAGATCGAGTTTTTGGAGGTTTGTCAAACACCCAAAGGAATCTGGAAGTGCTTGCAGACTTGTGCAATGGTAGAGATCAAGTTTTTGGAGGTTTGTTAAACACCCAAATGAATCTGTGTCCCTCTGTGTGGCTTGTTAAATAAAATTGAACAGTTGCGCTGAGAACCAACCCTGAAGATCGTTCTACTGCATGGTTGATGGATCATGGAATTAACTTTGCAAGGGCTTCCTACTAGTAACGAACTTGACTGACTATTTGTGAGGTGAGGTAGATTTTTGTGATTGTTCTTGGAAAAGTGACACATCAACTTCCTTGCAATAATGTGGCAGGCAAACTTAATTTTCAGGGAGTTGATTAGATCTATGTTCACTCCATTTCCTCCTCTCTCTCTCGGTATCATACTTGGCGTAGTAGTCTGCATCATTTGACTTCTTCACTCTCTTGGAATTCATCTAGAACATGGTTAGAACTACATCTCTTGTTGTTGATAGACTTGTAAGCCTTTGAATGTCAACCACATGAATTAGGTACTCGTCGAGCCAGAGCGACTTGTTGTGCATTCTACTGATCAAAAATTCGGTTCATTGCATTGCTACCAGAGTCGTGCCAAACACAGGAGAACACCTCAAACTTAGTAGGGTGGACCACTGGATTCCTCTAAAGTCAGACTTGACTTTAATTGTTGTCGTGCCATCTTCTTTTGTGACTGGATCTGTGTAGACCTCACACTTCATGACTGGAAAATAAAATGAGTTTGAAAGATTGTTATCAACTAATGTTTCCTTGTCATACTTTCCATAGAGCGATTCTTTTATTGCAATTCTTTTGTCCATCCCAAACTCGGGAATTGATAGAATTTCCTTCATCATATTGGAGTGGCATTGATAAACTAAAACCACCGGGAGCTAGTAGCTAATCCATGAATGAAAACACTTAGAACCAAACTGGAAATAGAGTGACTCTACCACCTTGGCTTCATATTCTGAGGAATTCGACATTTCCATGCAAATTAAGTAGACCAACTCGACAAAATGTTTATGACGATACCCCCTAACTACAGTCACCCCTTGCAGCCACCCCATGGGGATGATCTTCTGCTGGTTTTCCATCCTTAGCTGAATTGGAGACCACTGCAACGTGGGTCTTCCCATCCGTTCCCAAGTCTGCTTCGGTAGGACGTTCGTGTCTGATCCCAAGTCCAAAATAACCTGATCCATTTCATACTCTCCTATCTGTGCAGTCGGTCTCATCTCTCGTCTCATCCTTGTCTTTTTCTTACCAATCTTTCGTACTACGTGCGGCTCATCCCGAGCGTTTCAGACACATCTATTTATGATCTCTTGTAACCCCTTCACAGCGTTGCTATCGCGCAGTAACTTCATACAGGTCTATAGGAATGTTGTAAGCATAGAAGGGTCCATCTCTTGATCGAGCTTATCCTTGCTCCTTTAGGTGGAGGCCTCAGCGAAGCTCTTCTTTGCTTCCATGAATGTTTCACGTGTGCACTCAAAATCGAATTCAGCCTCCTTCACCGGAGCTTTGTGAACCCATGTACTATCTTCGGGCTATTTCCCCTTGTCATCTCTTGTTGTGATTCCACTTCAGAGAACTATATTCACATTCAGATTTTCTTCGCGCGGCTCAAACCTTATCATCTCCAGGTTCTAAGTCAGTTGAGGTGGTAGTGCCCCTTTATCACATATCCTTGCTATCAGCGTAGGACAGTCTTCCGTTTCATGATCAAACAGAGTGCAATACTTTCACGATGAACGTGTTGGGTTAGTGCAATCGCGGGCATAGTGTCCTGGTCCGGCGCAATTGTAGCAGATCAGTTGTCCCCGACCTCTGCTAGGTCCTCCTCCGCCTCGTCCTCATCCGCGCCCCTGAAATCCTATCCGCGCCATCCCTGCACTCTAGTCAGGGGGGCACATTTCTGCCTGAACCCTATAGGCGGGAGTTCTATCCATCATCAATTCATAACTTCTGCAATTACGCTCATCATGCCCTACTGGCCTACAAAAGTTTCAAAATAGTTTTTGTAGTGTATGTACAAACTTGTGCAACAAATGACAGTTATCTGTCACATGTTTTCCTACTATCTGGCATATAGTGCACCACAATGCAGGCCCCACGCTCAATCATGCTTGAGCTTCCGGCCTCAAAGGCATCAGTACCTCTCCTGCAATGTAGTTTGCAAAGACCAGACAATGGTCTTTGTCATGCCCCTAGCCCTTGCATTTTAGGCACCATACCTCTTCGCGCGCCTCTGGTCCAATCGTTCTGTCCTACTTCAAACTTTACATCTCCAGGCAAAGATTTTTCAACTGCGCATGGATCTGCTGAACCCCCAGATTTGGATCTTGCATCAGTGTTTCATGCAGTCTCATTGTAATCTCCAAGGCCTCGGCCTGAGTCGTTATCTTTTGTTGTGACAGCGCAACCCTTAAGTGTGGCAGGAGCGAAGCCACAAACCATTCGCGATGTTGTCCATCTGTTAAGTTCATATTAGCTTCATAGATTTTACACTTCAATCTTTGATCTAATTCCCAAGGTGTCTCACCTAGCTGCATCGCGATCTCCTTGAACCCCACAATCGACTGTGCTTCAGATTTAGGCCTACTGAATTCTCTATTTAGTGTTGTCTAGATCTCTGCCACTCCAACATTCGAGTTATCATTAGAGTACTTGATATACCAGGTTAGCGCGCGATCTTGCAAAGCACTAACCAATGTCGCCTTCTTCATATGATCATCTGTAACGCCCTAAGCTTCCCATACAGCTTTCACAACGAACCAAAACTGGTCTGGGTCCTCATTTCCCAAGCCTTTGAACAAAGGCAGTTTCACTAAATTTGCCATAATGAACTGTGGTGTAGGTGGAGGTGGTATGGGTGAAGTCGTAGGCGATGGTGGTGAAGTTGGAGGTGGTGTGGGTGGAGGTGGCAATCACGAGAATCCTTTTCTTATTAATTGAATATCACTTTGCGGAGAATTTTGCGCTAATCCCTCTTCGTCACCTCACAGAGTTGAAATCAATGGACTATATTTAGGACCCTATCTCCCTTCGTTCCTGTAAGTTTTTCCGCTTCGCATAGCTCCAAACATCAAGGTAGTTGCATAACCCGTTTTTTGCACAATAACATTTTAATCCAAGTATTCAAAGATTTCAAGTACTTACCTCATGGTCCTTTGAAAAAACGTCGCTCCGCCTCGTTGTAGCTGACTGAGGTGTCGACCGCAAATTCAGTTACAAATCCTCCTATGACGTGATCGAGCCAATGATCAATAGCGCAGGTGATCTTATCCTCAGATGCTTCCAATTTCTTTACCAGCTTTAGGGTCCAAACAATAGGACCGTCAAGTTTCCACCTTCCTTGGCTATCTGCTAGCTTCGCGATCCATTCATATAGCTCAAGCGAAAAGGAACAGAAGAAGATCTCGTGGATCTTTGTATATAGGTACCTGTCCAATGATTGTTCCTTTGTAAGTCGCAGGTTTTTGTTCTCCCGCTCCGCGAATTCGTGGATCTTCCTATCCAACCAGTCTTTGATCTCTTTCTTAGTTGTATTCCAGTGATACGACATCACACATCTCTTCTGTAGATTTTGGTCTCAAAAATGGAACCATTTGTTGGCTTGTGGGGGCCTGACACAAGTTCGGCATTAATTAGCCAAACAAATCCTTACACTAGTGGCCCTTTCGACATCAGCCAGCAGAGCGCGAACCGAAGTCTCACCCGAAGCAGTATGGGAGGATGTTGGAACCACGTTTCCGCACCCTGAGATGATTGTGATGTTGGTGTATTCCTTCTTTCGCGCAAGTCACTTAGCTCTAGGGCTTGGTAGACTAGCCCTTTATTTCTCCCTTCAGTACCTCCGTGAAAGGGTACGTTTGACCTTCCCGCAACCCTAACATGCGGCTCAAGTACTTTCACGTTGCTATGGCAGTGTACTATGCATATTCTCAAACTAGTTTAATTGTCTTGCTTATCTTATTAGACAATCATAGTTAGCACCACGTAAATAGATGTTCTTACTTGCGTTCACTTAACCAATGTAACTACATACATTCATGCATCATATAAGCATTATAAATGAAATTCATACGTAACATGTCAAGATGCATTAACAGGAAACAAAACCACAGAATTCGTAGAATGCTTCTCTTTATTGATATCTTCAGATGATTACAGACTCTATCTGCCCTACGCACACAACTGCAGGGGTCCGTGCACTCAGCTGCAGACTTCCATCCTAAGCCTCTGCGCACTCAGCTACAGAGCCTCTACCTACGCTACGACTCAAAACTTAGACTTCTTACTTCAGAGCTATCACTATCTAACTCATTACTCCTCAAAAACTACTTAAAGCGTAGCTCTTTTTATACAATCCCATGGTCCGCGGACCATGGGTAGATCTTTTACAACCGACTTTACTTTACAAAAAATAAGGGTGGACAACCCTTTATAATTCATGACACCTTCGCTCTCGGCGACTACAAAATGTGGAGACTTTACTATTTTATTACAAAATTTGACCCAAAACATGGGCTTTTAACCCCAAAACTATCCTTGGGGGATCTTGTTCCCAACAGGAGGTAGTTGGAACATTAATATTTTGGAAAATTTTAAATAATATTTCCATGGAGAATTATCATTTTCCCACTGGGTGAATGTACAACACACATTTGAAACCTTGCATTTTAAATATGTATTATATAAAATAAAATAAAAAATTGCCACAAAAATCAAAATGAACATATATATATATATATATATATTTCAATTGTCAAAGTATTAATAAATTTGTGAAGTATAGAGTGAGAGAGAATGGGAGGGAAAGGTAAGGGAGAGGAAGAGGGACACGAAGATGGAGAGACGGAGAGGAGTAGAGAGTCTTCAAGAAAGAGAGGGAGCTCGAGAGATGGAGTTGGAGGAAAAGATAGGGAAGGAAGAATTTCAAGAAATATAGAGACAGAAAGAGAGTGAGTGAGCAAGTGACGTGGGGGAGAGACATAGGGAGGTGGGAGAGAAAGGAAGAGAGAGAGAGAACTTGAGAGGGAGGGAGAGAGATTGATGGAATTGGAAGGGGAGAGAGAGGGAGGTATGAAGAAAGACATATAGAGAGAGAGAGGGGGTGGCAAGGGAGATGGAGAGAGAGAGGGAATGACAAGGGGGGTTGAGAGAGAGGAAGAGAGGAGAGTAGGAGGGAAGAGAGATAGAAGGTAAGCAAAGGGAGAGAAGGGGAAGAGAGATAAAAGGGGAGACAAGGGAGAGAAGGAGGGAGAGGGAAGGAGAGGGAGGGAGATATAATAGAAAATGGAGAAACAATGTGTATGTTTGTGGAGTGATATAAGATATGAAGAAGGAGAGACAAAGGGAGATAGAGATATATATGAAGGGGAGGGAGGAAGAACAGAAATTTCAATCATATTTCAGTTCTTAAAAAATCGAATAAACTAAATTTCCATCATAAGGAATTGATTGAAAACTTGGATAACTACTGAAATTTAGGAAAGTTGACATTAAAATGATGAATAGAAGCATGATGGGAATTATTCCATGTTCAATATTAAATTGATACATGAAATATGTTAGTTATTTGAAGTATAAAAGTGACCACATCATAATTTTAAGAATGTACTTGTTTTCTTAGTTTGTGAACTAGAATCAAAAATGACATATATTTACTAATAAAGTTATAGTATATACAAAATTAGTAAATAGTAAATAATTTTAACAGATCCATTTAAACTTCAAAAACTAATGAGCATCCATAAACAATATTAATACAAATAAATAAATTGAAATAGTGAATACATGTAAATAAACTATCCATATGAAAATATATAAAAATTACAAATATCACATGAACATCCATAAATTGAAATAATAAGCATCCATAAACTAAAATAATATCCATGATGTACATCCATAAACTTTCCATGTATGAAAATAGACAAATTTTGTATCGCACATGTGAATATGCCCTATGAAATTATCCTGAAAATATACAAACTATGACACTTTAAGTACCATCAAAAATCCTATGTGGGTTTTGCCGTGCAAAGTAAGTGTCCATAAGATGGTACTGCAATATAACACATTCAAATTGAAACTAATTAGATAGTTATTTGTAGAAAATAAACAATATGTAAATAAATTATATTGAACCACATTTTGAATTACATATATAAATGAATCTACTAACCTCAGTCGAGTCCAAATGCAAGTCTGATAGGATGGGGGTATGATCATGAATATAGGTCTAATTCTCCCGTACATGTGGCTCAATGAATGGAGCCTGCATCGATGGACTTGCATCATCAATGCCTCTAAACCCAACATCCCACTCATGTCTCCACATAACAGTGGCATCAATGACACTCTACATATGGGCCTGTGTAGACAATGACAAGGACAAATTATAATTAGTCTACAAATTAATTAGCATATTTATGTAACTTGAAAAAAGAAAATGTTGTAATATAAGAATAAATAAGTTTACCTCAACTATTGATCCATGTGGTTGTACATAGCGACTCTCCTCCACATTAGTGAACATATAAAGTGGAGGTGGAGGTGGAAGAGAATCCATGGAAATGTGCTCTAGTGGAGGATGCCCTGACTCATCAACCACCCCTTTGGATGACCTTGTAAGATCAACCATGTAGCTAGGATGTGTCTACATGTTATCATGAACTTATTAATATAAATTATGCAATTTAATACAAACTAGAAATTTTAATATAAATAATTATGCATAATTTGACAATAAGAGTCAAATTTTTCGTATATATATATACATACTTGGTCTATGTCACGTTGTCACGCAGGCCATACACCCTCCAAGTCTCACGAATTGCATCACGATACATACATGTATGTGTCAAAAGTTGATCGAATGGTAAACTCGTGAAACATGCATCATCATATAAGGGCGTTGGTGAGTCACAAGGCACTGGTGGTGGTCTCCTAATCTTTCCATGCAATGAAACACGCACACTAGACAATGAAGCTTACATGTTGTTTGCAATAGTCTCCCGTGTCTCACCATCTAGTTGCGACAACTCCTCTAGCTCTCCAAGTAATACCTAGGTCCAGGATGGTAGTGGAAAGAATTTCGAACGTGGTGGTACATGCCCAGGGTCCCTACGATCCCCCTTGCACTCATAGATACATCCCATGTTGGTACCATAAAAATGAGATTCAATATCAGTGTAATCTAGGCTCATATGTAACACAAACTTTTCATATAAATGCTTAGAAAAATAAATGGTGACCTGGTCATGGTTGGGGAACTTGCCCCAAGCTCCAATGAATCTATCATACATAAAAGGGGCTTCATGAACATTACAAAAATATGAATGTTGGAATGATTTTTCAGGGTGTTGAATCTATTTATAGAATAAAAAATATAATGAAACAATGAAAAGCTACATTTTCATGAATAATTGTATCTTAAAATTCTCATAAAAAAAGGGACAAAATGTAGAATGGTTAGACTACACCTAATCTAATAAACCTAGCATTAGTGTGTTTAATAATTTAAATGATGAGATGTACCTAATCTAATGAACCTAGCATGAGTGTGTTTAATGATTTATATGATAAGATGTATATTGGTCTTGTTGACACCTAATCCGAAACGGATGGGTGAACTGGACAGTCATCCAGAAGATGAACTGATCCGTTTTATTTGTATATATAAATGTATATTACCTAATGAATAAGATCATCAGTTTTCTCTCGCTCATTAATTCTAGAGTTACCCTGGCCTGACATGGTATCAGAGCACAGGTCCCAGAAATAGTAACTCCTGCCTGAGAGCTGCTCAGTCTCTGACATCCCTGGAATACCTGGAGCCTGGCGCTGCCTGGAGACGGCCGCTGCCTGGAGACTGCGGCTGCCTGCAAACGCCTGGATTGGTAACGTATGACTGTTGCTTATTGAAACGCCTTGCTTGCTTATTGAGTACGCACCGAGAATCAAACCATTGAAACGCTTTGGTAACGTATGACTGTTACGCCTTGCTTGCTTATTGAGAACGCACCAAGAATCATACCATTTGAAACCCCTGGCCCTTCGCCTTTCTGCAACGTTATGAAGCTTCGATAAACTGAGTTGTTCGATCCTGCGTGAGTAGAGTTCGAATGACCGTGGATCCAAGAGGAACGAAGACCTGCTCAAAGCTCTAATGGTTTGACTCCCAACTATTATGACAAATCCAGTCCCGAGGCCTTGCAAGATTCGCTGCTTCTTTGCTTCGTCTGCATTTTCATGACTGCTGGTATGACTGCTTTGTTAAGGGTTGCGATGCTTTGATTCTGCTTGATGACACTGGCCACTTCACGGGAAAAATAAAAACAGCAAACCTAACCTGAATTCGGTCAGAGGGTTTGGAATGGTGGATAAGATCAGTGGTGTCATGCGCTGATCTTCTTGCTGTAGCAGCCCGCGACTCTGTAGTTATTAATACTTGTCCGGTCCGAGTTGTTCAATCGTCCAAGCAATTAAAGTAACTATGATCGGTTTGGCTTTAGTGGATACCATACAGGCTGAGCTTTTGTGTGTTGAGAAAGTATTTGTTATGGTAGTGCTATGGTGAGAAAGTATTTGTTATGGTAGTGCTGTGTTGAGAAAGTATTTGTTATGGTAGTGATGTAGCCTGATATATATTGTAACAGAATTTTGAAGTGTAGCAATGGTGATTTAAAGCAGAGACAAATATGGTGATAAGAGAATTTTGAATATGGCCTGATTTTGAATGATTTTGCATATATATATATGGTGATATAAAGCAGAGTTTTAAATGATTTTTTTTCTCCATACCAAAATCATTTTTTAAAGCAGAGATATACACAGTAATTCTCCATATCAAAATCATTTTTTTAAAAGCAGCAGAAGTTTTTTTAAGAGTATTTTTCTCATCAGAAGTATATATCAGCAAAAGTTTTTTATATCAGCAGAAGTAACCTTTACAAAATGCATTCAATCATCTCTATGATAGGAATAGTTCTCACTGGCAAGGAGAACTATCCTGACTGGTCCC